>WBMZ01008607.1:94289-116444 GCA_013400975.1 Atrichornis clamosus | reverse complement strand
AAACACAAACCCACCACAATTAGTCACTTCCCATTCCCTCATCTTGTAGGAAGGCATCCTCCTTTTGAACAGCCCAGCCAGTAACTCTCCTTTATTTGTAATAATGTCATCTTCTTGCTAGAAGTTGACACTTCAAATGAAAAACATATAGGCAACTGCATATAAGGCATATGCAAAAGCATTGTCAAATTAGCAGTTTTCCATACACAACCAAGGCCACATGATTTCAAGCCTTGCCCCAGGGCTCCGGCAGTCAAAGGATCTCATTTTCCTTTCCTCCTGTCAGGCAGAAGATACCATGCAATTTAAGTTTGGGAGGAACTGAAAATGAAACTTGAGTGTCACAAGCTGCCCCTGCCCACTGCCAGCGCAGCACAGCACAGCCAGTTGTGCAACTCAGCCTTCTTGGTCCACCTCATCAAGAGCTGTGCATTTCCTCAAAGCATCACAGAGAGATGAAGAGATTAATGGAGCAGGCAAAGACAGTGTCCAAGGCAAAATCTGTTACTGCAGCTGTACCCCTTCAGAGCTTTAAACAGCAAATTGTGTATTTGCACCATTCCCCCACAATCTGATGGGGAGGGCACACTAAGGATATGTGGAGACAAGTCCAGATATAGGCTCAGCTCTGCCAAAACTTCACTGTAAATGGATAGAGGGGTTTGCAATCAGCTTGTAAAACTGGAAATATTTGGCCTTAGGCTCATATCTGGTGTTAAACTCTGGCAGTTTCTGGTAAGCAGACAAGGCAATGTTTTTCTCATCATAACTTAATGGTCTTGCCATCATCTACCAGTTCACCAACACAAAACCCTACTCTACCAACCTCTGATGAGCTGTAAAACTTCTCTGTGTGGCAGATTACCCAGCTAGTCCCCATTTACCATACCTAACCATGCAAGATGGATACTGTACCTGCTTGCACATCCTGATGATGTGACTCTGCAGTTTTACCTTATTCTCTCTGAAAACCATTCTGTATCCTTTTGTAATGCAGGTAGATAAAACTGTTCTCTCCCTCCAGGCCCTACAGCATTTTAATTTTTTAAATCTTGAGTAAAGCAAATAAAAAACCATATTAAATAACTCTTTTTACTGCTTTAACTCCTACTTATGCCTAGGATATGCCATTTTCTGGTGTATTAACAAGAAATATGTATGCCAGAACACAGAATTAGTACGTCTTGCCCACAGTGCATTGTGACAAAGCATTTATTTCTGACTGTATTCAGCCTCCGCCTGTGGCTCACCGTGCATCCTGACAGCTGCCACTGGTGTGTGACCTCCTGAGCAAGCCTCGTTAGTACAGCTAAGAAGCCTATCATTTCACAAAAAGAAATTACTATGGAACAGCTCCCAAATACCTCTCCCTACAGCTCCAATTCAAGGGATGGGGCAAGAGACAGGACATCTGGCAGAGAAGAGTATATTTTGTCTGTTGATCAGCAGTGGAGAACAAATAAACCATGTTCAGAAAATAGAAAATTGACTTCTTTCAAATGAGGAGAGATTATAAGCACCTATGCCTGCTCAGAAAGGAAGAGCAAGTGACTGACTCTGCAAACAAGAGCACCGGCACCCCCAGCCAAAGGCAGGGTCGCTCCCCAGCCTCAACACTTCACAGGCAGAGAAATGCTCCCTCTTCTACAAAGACTGAGATATCCGGAGGATGGAAACACTCTCCCTTCAGTGGAGGCATTACTTAAAGGAGTAGAATACAAAAAAATTTTTCCTCTCTGACTTTTTTGGTTGGTACTTTTTAGGCTCTTGGATGCTCTGTCCTTGGAACTGAAAGCTCAAATGCGACTGTGGAAACAGAATTTTTATTTTTATTCTTCTTCAGCCTTTTGTGAGGAACAAAAGCATTTGCTTACTGATCTACCTGTAGAGAAACACAAAGCAACACTTCAAACACCCATTCCAAATCAGAAACAAAAGGTAAAAGCCAAGCAACGGGGAGCCTGCTCAAGGATCATAAATTTCCTTATGTGACTCCATTTCTCTAACAAGCTTTTGTTCCTGAAAGTAATATTTAAAACTGGGGAAAAAAATCTCTAAAGCAATTCTGGAATGACAGAAATTAAGTGACCAGAGTACTATTTTGAACATGTTTCCAGTGCTCATCATGAAGTTTCTTGAACATATTCAACTGGTAGCTCTGAAAATAAAAACTTCTAGGGCTAGAAAGAGTTGAATAGGAAACAGAATATGCCAGTTGCTTAGCTCCAGACATGTCTCTTAAGCCTAATACAATAGGGGGACGTATCTAGAGTGGGGAAGACAGCTCTGTCATCATGTCAAAGATGAATAAAGTATCCAGGCATAGATTTTGGATAGTCAAGTATAGAAAAACTGTTTGTCATAAATTAGTAGGCTACATTTTAAAAAATAAATTAACAGAATAAGGAGTTTTCTTATTCCTTCGTCAACCAAATCTGCCAAGCAGAAGATATTTTGGTTGATTTTTTGACTGTGTAGCATTTTCTATATTACAAATTGTTAACAGTTAGTTATGATTATAAAATAATTATTAAAATATGAAGTAGACACGGTTTATGGCATCAATCCAAAATCATTTGCTGCAGCACATAAGCTTGTATATGAAATTTGCTGAATCCAGAGTTTCACTCCAGCTATAAAATCACAAGACTAGAATACAAAACAGAACATTCAAATACAAAGACATTTACGAACCTTAACTACCTGTGTTTACAGACTATGAGATAAGTGATGCTCAGAACAAGAGAAAGTATTTACACAGTATACACAATCCTATTCTTTGGTCAATGCGTAATTATAGAAAGAGTTTATATTTGGGGTATTTCATCCAATTTTCAAGATCTCATGTAGAGGAGTACAATGATAAAACATGGGGCTGGCTTTGGTTTTCACAACAGTGAAATCAATCAAATACCTGTATGGAGTCCAGAGGGATGATAAATTGTGTTTGTCACACCTACAACCAATTTTCTGGAAAAAAAAAAAATCTAACAATTTAGAGGAGCCTAGATGCCCTATATTTATCCTTTCCCTGAAAGCTAGAAGTGAAGACCGAATACATCTCACCTTTTTTTTCAATAAGCATCTTTTTTAATAGAGCCTTTTTTTTAGAGGTTGACTTCTTACTACAGCTGAAGATTTGCTTGAGGCAGAAGGTATTTGAAATGTTTGAAACAGAGCACTCTGGGCTCCATGTAGTGGCCTAGTCTATACTTCATATAAATGAAGTTATTATATTAATCTCAACATTCATCAGGAAGCATGACAAAGGATAAAATGCCTTAGATTTTTAATGAAAAACAATATTATGAAAAATCCTTCCTATTATATCTGTTTAATTTACAACCTCTTGCTACATATATATTCTAGTTACAAGACGTTTGTTTTCTTTATTGGTAAATATTAGAACAATATGAGGTTTTAAATTAGAAAAAATATGTGCTGTTGTGAACTCTTAGTTACAGAATTACTTGTTTCCACTAGATCTCCTAGATAAATCAATGCTCTATATAATCCTAATAAATATTCAGACAGGTCAGTCTCAACAGAGGTGCTTACCAGGCAGATGTTTCTGGAGCCAAGAAAACACAAGAGTAATTTTCTCTGCATCCTATCCAGCCACCTGTGGTTACCCCAGCCAAAATTCCCAGGTACACAATGACAGCAGAAGCTTTCATGCAGGTTCCACGTGAGATGTGAACTTGTTCACCTGGATGTGCAGTGAGACCCATTTGGTCACTGCAACAGTGAGCAAACAAGTCTCTGGAGCACTGGGACTGAAAACACAACCTGAAGTCCAGGGTAGAAATAAACCACATACAAAAAAGACACAAAAAGAAGAAATATGAGAGAAGAACATCCATGTGCAGAAATATCAAACACAGTACGACTCTTCTGCTTAGAAAAGCAAGGACAACTAGAACCTACTTTTTTGAGAAGATGTAAACAACAGTTACTTGTTTCTCATCATAGAACATAATGATATGATCAGGCATCCAGCTGAAAATAACAAAAAGGAAGCATTTTTCATATAATACATAATCACATCGTTAAAACACAAGCATGTCAAGTTAAAAACATAAGTTACTTCAAAAAACTGCTTTAAAGTTCATGGACTACCGAGAGAAGTATCACTGCCCACTTGTTTTCTTCCTTTCCTAAGCATCTGACCAGTTATAGCTGCCAGAGATGAGGTAGGGACTAGGAAGCTATAGCACTCACTCAGCTTCATTAGGTAGCAAAAATTCATTTCAATTCAAAATGCTAGGGGAGTACAAAGCAGCAGCAATAATAATGAAAATTTAAGATTTGAATTAGAATAGACATTATAGAATAAACAATAGAATAGAACATTAGAATAAACAATATACAGACTAGGCAATAAGCATATATCAAGCTTGTTATATCTCTATGCTATGAGAATTAGAGCCGGGATTGAGAGATTACAAGTGCCCAGTACTTCTCACCTGAATTTCAGAACTACTTTCTAACAGACAGTCTTTAAAAACAGAAGGTATAATGACTAGTTTGTGTGCATAATATTTACTTATTTTTATTTGGACTGAAACAAGCAAAGAAATTCAGGGTTTAGATGCCCTTGCGATCACTCATAAATGCAATTTAGTGCACCAAACCTCAATACATTCAAATAATCTTTATACATAATTATGAGCTGACACATAAGAGCTAACATGGCTGAAATGACAAATTGGAAATGTCATCTCATGACACATTAGGCCAGTGTCACTCAAAGCCGATGTATTTTTACTCATATCAAATTAGAATTACCAGCTACAGTGGACTTTTTTTTCCTTGAACAAGGTACACCTAAAATATCTGCAAAGAGAAACCTGCCTCTAAAGTATCTCTTTTGAAGCAATCCATAAACCTTCTGCATGTGCCATTAATGTTGGACATGGGAGCAGGGCTGCTGCATGTCAGAATGCTTCCATGGCAGAAATGTTGTTTTGGAAAACAAACTATATAGGCTAATAAAAAGGTCTTCCATAAACTGACAAAAATATTACAAAGCTGAATGAAAGAGACTTGGACAACAACAGAACAAAGACCGGGACTATTCTTTCTCCAGAAGCCGCAGGCAAAGGAACAGGTAGAGCTTTCTGGACACTGAGAAGAGCGACAGCATGACTGAAGGCCTTGTCAGACACCAAAACCTCCTTCTCATTGACATATATATGAAACAGGCACATTCCTGTGCCTTTTGTCATCGTTGCAATGTCACATCAATAACCCAAAATTAAGAGCCAGAAAGTGAGGGCCCTGTTCATACAAGAGCTTCTGCATTGTCAAAGATCCTCAAACGTTTGTGGGAGGCAAGAGAACACAGACAGTAAGGGAGACACAGACCTCTACTCAGGGTTATTTTGCATGTAATTTGATTTCATGTGTTTTCCTACTTTGTATTCATTGATTTCAAATCCTCCCTCATACCCAATTGCCAGCTCATATTGGATAGGCAAGTGACCAGCTGAGACTGTGGATGTGATTAACATCTATTTTAACAACCCACCCCAAACCTTCACTTTATACAACAACACATAAATGTAAAAATATCTTCTGGTCACAGTCCTTTCCATTTTATTTTTATCATGTGCCTCTTGTACTTGTTACATTCACTCATCACATCATCTCATAAATTTAACTGTAAACAAAGATAAAAAATATTCTGGTTTACATATTCTTGTGCAATGAGACCATGAACAATGACGTCCTGCCACAATAGCTCCTTTGGAAATTAATACACATAATAATATTATTATATCCTTCCAACCATTTCTTTATCATTTTGAAGTATGTTTTTCCCTATATTTTTCTGAGAGTAGCAATGGAAAATGCTGTCTGATTTGCATTCAAACATGACTAAGAAGCCAAGGGCAGCACCTCTTTGCACTTTGCACCATGTGCCACTTACAGCATGCATCTTCCATAAGAAAAGTGTGTTGTAGCAGCATGAATTCAGACAGTTTTTGTCCTTTGGGGGAAGGTGCCTTGGTTAAGTCACACTCCATATTTTTGTGGTGCTCTAAATTCACAGGATAGCAATACATGGGATCTCCGTACTGCACTGGAGATTAGGAATGGATATTGTGTTCTTTTAGGAAAAGCAATCTTTCATACTACATCTATTGACCAAAGTGCTGCAACTCAGGTGACTAGCTATCATTTTAAAAAGTTTCAGGTTCCCACAGCCTGATGAAGGAAGTAGATGGGTCTTCATGTGTTCCTGGTGTGTATTTTCCCTCTTCCCAATTTTTTGAACACAGAACACACAAAAAAGCAACAATGACAAAATGGAGTTTGCCTGAATATTTCCATTAAGCCAAACCTGTTTCTAAGAGCAAATCTGACATTAAGACCCCATGTAGGGAGTATTTTCCACTGAAAACTTGCTCAGAGAGTGCACGCACAAAAAAAGCCTCCTGCCTGCCAAAGAGAAAATGCTTGTGGGGTTCAATCACCCACTTGTTAGTAACAGTGAACAGGAATAGCAGCACTCTCCTGTAATAATGGAATACTATGCCCTGAAATGATTACTCTGTACTATTTGGTTTATGGGTAGGTTTAACATCACAATTCTTTTGATAGTGTGTTTCTGTGCATTCACAGAAGTGAAAATCAACACAGTTTTGGAGGTGTTTGAGCTATTTGTCTATAACCATGAGTTATAAACGAAGTCCCTCGGATATCACCCACAAGACCTCCACTTTTTCTAGGCATCTGATGGCTCTGTTTGACATGCAGAGCCCACACCCATGTCCCGCTTACTGCGCAACCGCTTAATCCATGCAGAAAACAAACATACTGCTGCTTTTATCCCTGCCTTTTCTATTCCAAAGCCATCCCGTGACCCCAAGGACCAGGCCGGACTCCTTTCAGTGCTAACAGCTGTTCTGACTCATGAGCAGAGCAGGACTGATATCCAACAGAAGCTTTCTGTACCATGGGAAGTTAAGATTTTACCAGTCACAAGCATCCCACTGAGGCTAGTTCAGAAGTATATGTTTATTAGAGTTCAGTCTTCCACCTGGCAGAACAAACATGCAAAGTAACCCATGGCTTTAATAATTTACCCTCCACAGGCACAATCTGGCCATACAGCTAATTCACGCTGTAGATTCTGCCCAGTGAAGCACCACAAATTATCCACACAAGCAAAAAAAAACGCTTCCAGAGAGGAGATTTAGGTTAAGCAACATTCAAGAACTTGCATGCAGGACTCACCACAGTGAACCATGAAGACATTAACACCATGATACATTAGAAAGATACACCAAATGCATTTATTTAGAGTACAGAAAAGAGCCAGCTTTTCATTCCCAAAATAATCATTCAGCAACAGTTGAAAATTAAGACTCTTCAAAAGTACCCAGGAATAGCATGTGTCGGTGTTGTTTGATTTTAATTGAAAGATTTGGACATTTGGATTTTTATGGAATGCCAACAACCTTCAACCTAGTGGTAGAGAGAAGAAATAGAATACTTCTAGGAAATTCCTACCACTTAATTTTAGTTCACAGAATTAAAAACATTAGTCCAAATCAACTTGCTTATCTCCTTCGGTAGCTATAAAACTGAGCATTCAACCTCATGCGACATCTGAGTTGTCTAAGCAGCTGCTCAATGTACACAGAACAGCCCACCTGCTGCCTGTCAGACCCAAATTCATAATCCTCAGCTGAAAAGCGTCACGAAGATCAAACATTTAGTTCAATACTATGAATCTCAGCTTTGTTAAGGTATCAGGTGATACCAATTGCAGTATAAATCTTGCTCAGTAAAGTAGAAGGGGTCTATTCACTTCTTTATAATGTCAATTTAACAACGACTTAAAAATGGTCTTTACTAAATCTTGGGATGCACTTCTTTAGACAATTCTTCCAGATTTATGGACAACATCAGCTCTCAGTAATTAAATGTTCTCTGTAGTTATGATGATTAAGAAGACAACAACTGAAAGAAAAACACTATACAGGAGTACTACTTTCCTTTCTATTTTAAGATTTTGTTGTTGCAGGCTACAGAAAGTTCCTCAGCTGATTATTATTAGAGAAAATGGTTCTTGCAGTCATTCTCAACAAGGCAGGCGGGTGACACTGACAGGTTTAGGTCTACTAACATGAAGTGGAAAAAAAGTAACTTATTTGGAACAAACTTGATTGCTGGCAATAAGCTCCAATTGAGTTTAAAAAACTTCAGTAACAGACTGTAATTACAACAGGCAGCATTTTTCATTTTCAATGTAATTAAAACTTTTTTTTAAAACTCTTTTTTATTAACATTACCAAGAAATACTGAATCATTACAGCTGAAGAGTGCAAGTGAAATTTTTGAAACATCATTAAATTCTAATTAGGAAAAAAGCATTTCTAGACTTTCATCTAGACTTGATGAAAAATAAGATCAACTACCAACTATCCTTTTGAGAAACTGAACCTGAATGGAGAACAGAGTGTTGGTGGCTGGCATTACCGCAGAGAACTGGTTTTAGTGTTCAAAATTCTGCACAATAGACAATTTAATAAATATTGAACTTACCATGTAATGAAATAATCACGTGATAACATTGGTTGCAAAAATATGATAAGTCTGTTACACAACAGGTGCTGTTATTGGGACGTAAAACCCATTTATTGAAAGCACTTTAGTAGACAGAGCTACATGGCAGACAGAGATATGCTTTTTCCTCCCAGGTAAGTATTTAAGCGCCTTAACTACGTGTCACACCAGCAAACTGCCTTAAATAGTTTTCAGCTACCTACAGGAAACAAGTGGCTCTTTTCTCCTCTGCCATCTAATTTGGCACATGCTGGGAGCCCACGTTGCAGTTAAAAAGAGTGAATATCCCGTCAAACTTGCTTGACAACCAATTTAGATATTCCTGCTCGATGTCTCTGCTTCAGACCACTTTGGCCTTCAGGCTGGAAGCAGCTCAGCAGGCTGAATATTCTATTTTCACTTCTGATAAGGAGAGTGAGGTTGGTTTGGTTTTCCCTAAGAAGTGAAATATTTCCATATTTACATATACTCCAAAACAATTCAGGTATCAAAAGAAAAACATTGCCTCTAAAAATGGCATAAATAGAGTCATGGGGTCTCTGGGGTATAATTACAACCCTGGGTGTGTTTAGAAGAAAATCTACTTATATTTTTTTACTTATCATTTCATTTGATGGGAACTTTAGAAGGGCAAAAGGGGGAGTTAATTTCATATGGCCTATGGAGGTTTTTAGAATTTTCATTGTGTAGGGACTTTTTTCTAGGTGATGCATGAAGAAAAAATGAATGAAGTGGGATTTTTAAATCCAAAACTGCAAAGTAAGTCCTGCAGGTTCACAGTGAGGTCTTACATAGTTCATAAGACTGACTTTAAGTCAAAACATAGAGGCAATAGACAGAAAATATGTGAAAATCAGTGATTAATTTAAAAAGGACATGCCAATGTATTTTTCCACTGCATAATACATGAAATCTTCACAAAACAAAATTATGACAATGTTTAAATGAACGTTAAAAAGGGGAGAAATATACCTTTTAAGGGTAATTTCTAAACACACCATGTAGAAATAGACTGGGAGAGGAGTACTGCACTTCTTTCACATATGCTTGCACTCGCCAGATAACTACAGTTGCACTACCAACATACTCATCTACTGTAACTCTGATTGCACACCCTACAACTGATATGAAACATATATTTAAATAATTGGATTTATTTTTCTTATTTGTATGTTGTTTCAGATTTTTGTACTTGCTTTCTTGATATACGAAAGTAGTGATGAAACTGAGATGTAAGACCATAGGTTAATACCTAAATCCAAGTGAAAAGTTTCCCCAACTGTAAAAAATTGTATTTCTATTAGTGCTAGATCCTGAAAAAGGGAGTTTTACAACCATCCCTTAGGACATCATTATAAAGAGAAAAATGTGACCACTGTAGATAAACCCATTCTTCAACAGTGCCTCCTGATTTAACAGGGAGACAATGTAAGAAAATCCTCACCTCCTTCATAAGTCACAGTTGACAAGGATTGTCCTTTCCTTCCATTCAAAGTCATATGGTAACTGCAGTTACTACTGGTTTTTACTGACAGCATCTTAAGAACTTTACATATTTTTAATTATGCTCTAACACAAACATAGACAAGAATCAAAGTCATTCAGGATGTTTCCTGGTATTTTTCTACAGCCAACCATTTCTCTGAAAACTGTAGCTGGCCAAACCATTGACACTGCAAAGACCTGAACACGGAGTGGCTGAATCACACATTTCTAAGTCTTCGTTCTCTCGTAGATTGCCTCCAGATTCCGTCCTAAAGCACGTCAGTAGCTGTCTAAACCAAGGACACTTTGCAGCTTAGAAGATTAAATTCTTATTAAGCATAAAAATAAATCCATGTGTCATAGAGTTTAATGGCCAAAAGGGCCAGCCAGATCGTCTTCTTTAAACAGCACAACACAGACCATTATGTTTAATTCAGCATTTCATGCTCATGTTCAGTTTGAGCAAAGACATTTCTTCTGATTTAAACTGATTTTTACTGAAGTTCACCTTATGTCTGACCACTGAGCATGGCAGAGACTTTCTGTTTGCATAATACCTCCCACGATAGAACTCTGATCCTGAGTAGAATGCAACATTCTTCTAAAAAAGTAAATGTTAACATTGTGCCATATCTTCTTCTGCTTCTACTATACTGATGTCTTTTTCATTATCCAGTGTTCAGGAACTATCTTAATTAAAATTTATTATTATATGACAAACATCTTCAACTTGGCTGAGAACTTTCACCAGCTAGAAACACAGCATCTTATGATGCTTTCATTGCGGTTGTAATTTTTATTTTAAGAGAAATTGTGAGAAAATACATCTTCCTTCTTTTTGCAACCTGATCACCAAGTCCTATTCTCCCTCAACTGATACACCCTGATAGCACCTTCAAGCCTCCAGCTATTGATCTACTTTTCACCCACTCTAACCCACTTCTAAAGTCTTCCAGTGCTTCCTTTGTTAACAAGGTAGTATTTAGCTATCTATTCCTACACAATTCACAGTTACAGTTCACTCTTGACATTGTCCCAACCATGTTTATACCTGTTTTTCAATCAATTTACCTACATAAACACTTCATGTTCCTTGGGGGATTGAATTACACCCATTGATCATAACCTTTGTCCAATTCAAACACCCTAAATCCTTCAGCATTTGAGGGATTTAAGCAAATCTCAGCAAATAAGTGTGTTAAGGCGTTACAGTCTTTATTTTTTTCTGTCAACTAGATACCAAATGCAGAAGTTTTGATGTTGAGGTAATAAAACGACCAAGAGTACTTCAAGAGTGCAAGTGGAAAAAAAGTGGGTTTTCTGTGGATTTTTAAAGGACTTCAAATGGATACAAATTTTAGAATATGCTATATATGCTTTAAAAAAATCCCAAAAATTCAAGGCAAGCTCAGAAAAATGAAGGTCAGTGAGTCTTCACGCCAAGGCCTTGCAGAGTTGATACAAGTCACTAGCAATGACAGTACTGTGTTTATGTGGTTACAGGGCTGTGCCAGTAGCGAGGTCACTCTGCAGGGAGGGCATAATGCTATCTTGAAACTCCTCAGGAACCAGGTAAAATAAAATTAAGGTTTTTAAACCCCTGGGAGAGTACCCTAACAGCATGATAGAACATACCAGCTCTGCTCAGAGCTTCCATCCACATCACAAGGGCTGCTGCTGGACTGAAAGCAGTTTGTGTGTTGGGTGGCCTGGGCTTCGGGGGAATGGGTGGAATTTAGGTGATCCAAAGCTTCATTCAGATGGGTGTTTAGCTTAGCAGGACACAGGAGGCCCCAGACACACTTGAGAAACATTGAGGAACCTTTAAAAGGAATATATGCTATAAAGTTTTTAGATTCTTCACGATGAGTCAATTGGTAGAGTATCTTTTTTTATTACTTTCTTACAGACAGGTGTCTAAACTCTGATTATGTTCTCCTCCAAGCATCAAAACCAACTCTCTAAACTTAGTGTCAAGGTACAAATTGGGAAGCTGATTTCCCTCAGGTCTTCACATAGAAGAGACAGACAGACTCCTCCAGAGGGTAATTTTGATCACAAGAACTCCTACTTAATTACCATCCAAATATAGCTAAAAAGAAAATACCAAAAACTTTTGCTTTGCAATTTTTTTTATTAAGATGATACATAGAAAAGTAACCACAAAACAGGATAAAAATATTTCAACATTTTGAAGAAAACCAAAAAAGGTAAGTCAGACAAAAATCACCTAATAATTAGGAAGGAACTCTCATTTTCCATCCTTAAACATGCCATATAAAACAGCCTCCAAAAGCAGCAGAATAAATACTGGATGCAATTACAGCTTCAATACCTATCTTCCTTTTTTCCAGCCCATTCAAAGCACTAAATGCCTGCGTCTTTCTGGTGGTGAAGTGCATATTCCTTAGTATAGGGACAAATCCATCTAGAGAAGGGAAAGAATGAAAGAAAAAAAAATAACACAAATAACACCCAAGTAACAGAGTTGCTTAGTCTTCAGTGAAGTATGCTTCCAGTCCCTCCAGTTCTGTATCAGCTGCTGCATTTGAAGAGGTGGGAGTAGAATTCGAATTCATGCTTTCCTGACTATTATTTTTGTGTTGAAAGTTTCCTGAGTTACTTAATTCCTTCTTCAGTTCTCTACCACCACTTAATAACTTCTGACTCTCTGTAAAGTACTGATTAGGGTGATTCAAAGAAAATCCAATGTCATCAACCTGGGCATAAAAAGAAAGGTAAGGAACATCAACTTATTATTTTTATTTCTAAAAATCATCTTTTTCATATTCAAGAACAAAATAATTAACAAATTAATAGTTCCAATGTTGTTGAAAAAGTCAGTTTGTAAATAATGTCTCAGTAAATGTTAGCATGACACAGATCTAGTTCCATCAGAACTTTTCTTCCTTCACTGTAGAAATTAAATAACTGCTTTGGCATATTCAAACATTATTTCACACTTTACCGTAGTAAAGAAAAATAACACCCCAAAACACTTAAAAACAGTTAAGTAAAATGGCATCTCTTTAGAGATGTAGGACTCTGGAACCTACACCTTAAAACAGACTTTCCTCACCCAAAAGAGGGAGTGAGACAAGTCTAGAGTGCAAATGACAGTAGAGAATACTACTAGAATTTGTAACTATTGCACAAAATAAATCTAGATCTTAAGTATCAGCGTGAAACTGTGAATGGAAACAAGTAGCTTCACCTCTTTGCCTGGTTTCCCCAGTAGCCACAAATGCAATATTTACAAGCCAGAAGGCCAAGACAGAGGCCCAACAGCTCAAGCTTGTCTTTGCTCCACCAGTGCCAACAACAGCATCCTGAAACCAGTTGCACAACCAATACCACAGAATGTTTAGTCTTCAGTGGAAAAGAAGACAGAAAACTAGCAGAAGGTGCAGCATATTTGTATTGCTGCTTCTTGATTAGCAGGCACATTCTTTCAGCTCTGCAGTTATTTGATAAATGAACACTCAATTAATGCTCATCAAATACTTCTATTTGACAAAGCTTTCAGCTTTAAAAGTAAGCTACTCTGAAATATTCACCACAAACCACGGTTATAACCTTTGTATCTCTTTTGGGAGGCTTGGAAGTTGTAAATGCTTACTTTAAAAGGTGCTTTCACCTCCTATTCAGGCAATCTGCACTTTTCATCTGCCTATCAGTTCATGTGAGTTCTAGGAACATTTTAAGAAAAATACTGCTCTTAAAATACATTGGAAGAATTACCAAACCTGGGGTACAACAAACCATGGAAGACTAAGAGTCATACACCAGAAAATTTCTGGAATATTCACTATATTCCTTTTTTCCCAGAAAGGAGGGGCCAATTCCGGCATAATAAACATCTCTGCACACACCCAGAGTCTCCTGAGGACATATACTGTGTCTAATTTAATATGCCAAACCCCATCAATTTATATTTCAGCTGCTTGTGAATAATCATAAAGCAGAGGATCAGTGTGTGCTCTAAATGGAACCCTGATTAAATGCATTACCACTGCCTAGCTTAGCTCCAATAGAAAATGGTGATGTGGATAACAAAATCTAATTCAGACACGAATTAGCAACTGCAGTCAGTGACCTTGCTTGAAAAATCTTAAAAGTAACAGTCCTAGCACTCTAATTTGGTACTCAAAGGCAGAAAGAAAAAAAAACCCCAAAACCCAACCCCAAGTCATCACAGAATTTCATTTTAGTATTATCTGGATGAGTTTCATCCAGCTAGCTTTCATCCATGCTCCAATTTTCTTTACATGGGAACTAAATTACTTCTTTACAGCAAAAAGGCTTAAAGAGAAGTGATATAGTGAAAAACTGACTTTACTGGTAGAAGTTCTTAATTAGCTCTGGGTTTTTTAACCTTAAAATCTCAATTTTCTTCAGACCAATTTAAGAGTCACTTTGTAACTCTTAATTTTATTCTAAACTCCTCTTTCCCAAACAAATTGGAATAAGCTGTAGAAGGAGCTCATTGTATGAATGGAGCCTACAACTGTATTTCCAGAGGTGACTGATGGTATTTGTGGGTTTTTAAAAGCCATTTATGGGTTGTTAGTTAAAACTGTTGTATGATTCCATGTAACATTTTTCCTTTTCAAACTTCAGTGCTACTAAAATAAAACTCTACCAGATGAATCTGAGACAACTCTTAATTAAAAGAATTCTGCCCATTCAAACCATCACCTTTTTTTTTTGAGAGCCTAAAGACAGAAAGGGGAAGATCTGTTCATCATCTTCATTTGCCATATAGCGATATAGAAAGAATTCTGTTCTCTGTAATTTTTGACAAGGTTCAGTAAGCATTTCTCTGAATATTCTGCTCTGGCTGGAAATTCACAAGAAGTTTGAATAAAAAAATTGAGGTCTTTTTAATATTAGATTGCTCATATTACTGTATGTGAGATTTACAACGTTTTTAGGTAATATAGATCAATGCATGTCAATTTTGAAAGCCCCAGCATTAACTTTGTTGTAAGTTAACTGAAACTTACTACCAGAAATAGAGAAAGCAGATTTCTCTAACAGCTTTGTCCATTCACACCTGTAAATCTATCTGGAATCCGCTATAGCCAGAGCAAAACGTATTTTCTGAGCAGTCAAAACTTGAAGCTTATAACATGCATTGACCCAAGCAAAAAGAGCTGTC
Organism: Atrichornis clamosus; assembly: GCA_013400975.1. NCBI lineage: Eukaryota > Metazoa > Chordata > Aves > Passeriformes > Menuridae > Atrichornis > Atrichornis clamosus. Next base: position 101,221 of record WBMZ01008607.1, on the reverse strand, counting down.
ACTTCAGACACAACTGTATAATCCACCTAAGTAGGCAGTACTAACACAGGACTTTTTTTGTATTCAGCACACACTGGATTTCATACAAATTCTAGTATTCCTGATATAGCAAATACTGTTTTGAAAACCCTGAAACAATCATTTAGCAGCTATAACATGTTAGGGTTTTAACTAAGAACTTTTAAAATGACAGCTGATAATGCTACAGCTGATACTACAGAAAAACCATGTGGATCAATCATGGTGCTACTGCTTTCCTTTCTGACACTTACTGAAGAATTATCAAATTGCATACATGTGTATTAGTTCCTGCCTGAAGACAATGTACTGGACCACACAAATGATGTCTGCTTTTGTTCTGTGGTTGTGAAATAGTGAGACCAAAGTCCAGGAGAGATGCAGCATTAAAAACAATAAACCCAGGTTACGCAGAATACACAGAGAATCAGCTTTTTGGTAGCCTGAGCTACTGCACCCGTAGCACTGAAGTGCAAAGACACAACCCCCATCACCCACGCTCCAAAAAATGTAACATTCTCCCTCTAGTCCAGCTGCATTTATTAGCATAGTCTTCGTGCCAAGCACTAGACTACTGAAGCCCTGTGAACTGAGAAATAAAATCTTAAACATGTCTCCATTACAAAGTCATTCAGAGTCGATCCAATCCACATACACACTGTAACTTTTAAGAATTGCAGGCAACACCAACAGCTCTGCCCAGCCTTTATCAAACACTTTCTTGGTAAAACTTTTACATAATTTAAGTTAAAATTCTCCATGTGAGCCTGTCCATTATTTCTATGAAAATTTTACTTAACATTGTTCCCCTGCTCAAAGAAACAATCGATGTTATGCTAATTGATTCTTCTGAAATTTCCTTCACTGAAAAGCTCTGCTAGTGATATACAAGAAAGCAAAGGTTTGATTGAAAGAAAAGGTCACCAGCTTCAGAGACACATCTTTTACCACCCCATTAAAAAAAAATTTAAATGAATAAAGCATATAGTTGTAGAATAGAAAAATCAGTCCAAGTAGGCTGGCAACAAGTTAAGCAGCTAAATTCTGTTAAAAAATCACCCTCGCAAGCATGTGCCATTCAAGCTACAGTGTCTTTCTGTGTATTCTGCTTTCTCTCACTGAAGTAAGAGATTTATCAAGAGCAAAGCAGAAATATTATTCTTAGTGCAAGCAGCAAAGACAGATATTTATATTACCAAAAAATAGATTAAAAAATAATGCTATTCTGGAATTTGCCACAGAAGAATGGAAAGACAGTTTTCCTAAAATGCACAGTACTGATTTATCCTTCAGTGAATGCTGACCTTTGGGCCTACAGTCATCTTGGGAAAATATTATTTCTACTGATATGGGCTTACATAGAAGAAGTGTTATCTATATTTCAAGTAGTATATAATTTTGAATTTCCTTCCAGATTATTAGACTAGTTTTCACATTTTCTAAGACTGCTTTTAAGACAAAGTGTTCCTCTCAAATTACAGCTGCCAAAACAACACTGGATACAGGCTCAGGGTATACCTTTGCTATACATCCATACATATTATTGCTGTAAATTTGTGAAGGCAAACAGTTCCACTTAAATCAATTGTGAAAACCAGTAAGAACATAAAAGTCAGTGGTAAATGTCTCTGGGTCGGTCATCTAATCCTCACCCATATCCTTAGCAAGGCTGTTCCACAGTCTGCTGTTCGAAAAGGATGTTTCCATTTTGGGAATTGTGAAGACAAAAAAGCTGTAAGAACAGCTGTGCTTCACTGTTTTTCCTTGATCAAGGAATCTTGAACGAGTGTAAAAGCTGGTTCTTTGAATCAAGAAATCACACAGGAGATGGAGTGTGGCCATTTGTTATCTTCCAATTTTCTGGAAGATCTTAATTTAACTTTGCTTACAAAAGCAATTTGGAAAGCTCTGAGAATGTCCATATTGATTAAAAAAAAAATCATACATGACTACAAATGTGAAAAAATACCAAGTAAAAATTAACAATATGAACTACGTACATACTGGGAGGTTAGTTTAAATTACACTTCTTAGATGATTTCTCTTTAGTTTTTAAGGTGTACCTAAAACATCAAACTTGCGCAGTACATAAAAACCCACAAAATTGATTTAAAGCAGGATATTAAAAAAGTTAAATGACTTGAAATAGTTAAATGACTGGAAATAGATAAAATTCAACAATATTGACCTTTTTAGGACGAAAGCGTAATATCTTACTACATCTTGTAATGTAGAGGGTATTAATCACATCAATATATAAATGCAGAAAATTTCAAAAGAGTATTTGAAATTACTGTAAAGGAAACTAACTAAGGCAAAACAGCTAATGATGGATGTGCAAACTGAAAATAGTTTCTGGGCTTCATGCATGATTTCCCAGGCCTTCCTCAAGACAAAGTTGGTGATAATAGGTGAACAAAGAATAGTAGCTACTTACATCATGGGTCAACTCAAAGTACTTCTGACAGGCCAGCTGGTAATGCATGCCCTTCACCAAGTCCAGGATCTACACAGAGGGAGAAAAATGGGATGGATTCACAAGGAGCACACATATATCTTGTTGATACTTTCAACAGCCTTGTACAACAGCTCATGGACATTTGCAGCACAGGACATCTGTGAAGCCTACTAATAACTGACCACATTTAAAAATGCCCTGGCTACATTAAAAACAAGATAAAAGCACGGGAAGGTACGCCTGGTCCTTAAAATGTAATTTCAATACTGTTAACTTCAAGAATAAGTTGAATCTATATTTTGGTAATATAATTGTGACAGTTATTGTTAAACTATCATATTGCAACATCTCTTCCATAATTGCAGACATAAATCTAGTAATTCAAGTGGTTGAAGCATGAAGCAATCAAGGACACGATTTGTATTTTTATTTTCCACATTAGCAGTTCATGCAGATGCACAGTAAAATACTACTGTGCTCCTAACAAGAAAATTTAATGCAAATCCTTTAGACAAGTATCTGTGAGAGGGGAATGCTTTTACCTTCAATCAGATTTGTCCTTTTTGAAATGAAGCTATTTCTAGTCAAGCTCAGCAGAATATGTGAGTGAATAAGCTGTTTTGAACACGTATTAGGAAAATCATGCCATCTTTTGTAAATACAATTTGCTTTCCAATTCTACTTCAGGTAATCTCTTCTGTGCTCATAAAGTCCCATTCTTATCACCAGAATGCAATGCTGGTTGAAATATTTTAAAGTTTCATTACCTCCTCCCTCCTTTATATAATCAAAATGTATGCTCTCTCTGCTTATCAAGCAGAGAAAATTGCTGGAATTAAGAGATAGCCTCAGTGGAAGGAAAAATAGTTTTCAAGAAATGTTAATTTCAAGCCATTTCCCAAGGTTGACCTTTGTGTCAAACACAGCAATATACAGCTTAAATCCCTGCTGTACTCATTATCGGATGCTGCCTTGTATTTATTGACAGATATATAAATAAATTACATTTGCTGAATGGATAAAAACAGCAACACACTGACAGGAAAGTACTTAGCCCCATTATTTCTCTGTAATAGCCCAACTGATTACATTTCTATCCCTCTTGCCACCTCCTGCTAAACCTTCTGTAAGAGAGAAAGACCAAGGCCAACTGGGCAATGAAGTCTGAAATCTGTCACTATCTGTGCACACACGTATTTTGGGTTTTATCTCCTCTCTCCTTGAAATTGACAGAAAAAATTAGTAGTTAAGGATTGAAGAAAACTCATCTATTCTAAACACTTCAATTTCATGTTGCTTTATGTTTTCGTGTTTGTTCCTTACAATATAATCTAATCTATGCCATGCAAAAGAGCTCTCTCTATTTTAAAGAAAATGCTAACCATGTTCTATGTATGTACTGTCTCAAAAAGTATTTTTCACCTAATTTGGAGTAATTATCAGAATACCTGTTTGTCTGTAGGTTAAAGAAACATTCATGATATTCTATAGCATTCAGACTTGTCTAACCTGAATTTTCCAGTTGAAATAAGTCAACTAATTCAATCTAGTTCATAAATACTTCAGGTTTTCTCAAAATTTTTTTGCTTAATCAAGATTACACCTAGAAAAATTATATAAATAAAAGGTTTTCTAAATTTAGGTGTAAATACATTTTAAGTCTCAGAACCTTAAGTGAGCAAACAAACTCAGGTATGGACAAGTTCTTAGTATAAACCCCAAAAGACTAAAACCACCAATGCTCTCTTATAACTTAAGCAAACTTTTTGGAAGAGCTTATCAGTTAAAAGTCTAGGAGACATTCTGCAGCTTGTTTAACTTTTGAATTGCAGACCACGGTTATAGCTGCTTTTAGTATCAATTATATCATTGTTCAACTACCCTGAGAAGCAGAAAAGACAAGGATTACCAAAGTTATCTTTTAGTTAATTAAACAACTGAGAAGATGAGAAATCAAGCTGCTATTATCTTCTCTGACAATTCAGTGGAAAAAACTTCAAGTGACAGATATTAGAAGAGGAATCGCTGACTGACACTGCACAGATGATGACAGAATACAGGGGCACTTACAAAGAAATTCCAGTTCTGAGCAAACTTTTCTGAAACCAACCCCATCCTTGGCAAAATCTTGACCCACCTTTAACATGGAGACCAGGACTTAATTGAATCAATGCTGCTGACATATGAAAGCTATAATGGTCACATTATCAGAGCTGGCCTTTAACTCTTAAAGAGCAACCACGTTATTGGTTGACTGAGACAGCCCAATCTTCATTGTCCAGCTACACTGTCATTTCACCAAGGAGCTACTGTCCCATTCCTTTGAAAATCCTTATCAGATCTCTCACAGGCTACTATTACATCACGACATAGATTTTTCTGCTGTTCTACTATGAAGACAGATATCTTGGAGAACAGTTGTTAGAGGAACCCATACCCACCATTCTCCAGTGAACTTTGGCAACTAGGTGTTCATGCTACTTCTCTTCCTGACATTGATAGCATGCTCCAAAGAACAGAAGCCCACCAGAACATTCCAGAGACTTTCATCCAGTTCATTAAATTTATCAATGTACATGATCACACTGGTAGTCATCATTTTACTCCTGCTCCTTTACACCACATCACCTCCCCAACTTGGAATGGTTGGCCAATTTCAGCCAAATTTGACAAGTAGAGATGACAAAGCTAAATGTTGATTAAAAGTTGTGGTTGGGTAGAAAAGCCACACCAACACTCATGGTTGATCCAGGGGGGGGAAAAAAAAAAGCAGTTGTAATTGAGCTCTAATTGAGCTCGTACTCATTTTCTCATTCTGAGAGGCAGCCACAAGGCAGATAAATAATAAGTCTGATATTTAGTACATATGTAAGCTTAAACTGGCTACATCATGGCAGACCAGGTTCACCTTCTACATATATGACAGGGATGAGGAATAAGGGGCACATCAAACATATTTAAAGAAGAACAGCTTTAGTAGATTATCTTGTTTTATCAGGGAACAAGTTGCTAAGAGAGGAAACAAAAAACGGCTAAACACAGCAATAGAATGGAACCCAGCTAGAAAGGAGTCTTCTGTGTGGGAGAAACTAACAATCCTCTATTAAAATAAAACAGATTATCATCCACAATAAATATTATCTTTTCTACTACATTTATGTACATTGTGAAAGCAAGTTGGCAGCTGTTTTTCCCTGGTGTTTCCCAGAAACAGACCTCCACTCAAAACTTAATTCACAGCAGCAATCTTTTGCCTCTACATATATTAAGACATTTACACTGCATTGTTTTATTTTGTAAGTAAAGGTGCATACTCAAGGATTTTTCCTGTTAGTCCTTATGTGCCTTTTTCTTCACTGCCATCTGCAACTTGCTTTTCTGATGTTGCTCTACTGACTACTAATGAGGTTGAGACGATGTTTGGCAGCTGTGTGCAGCCACCTGCTTTTATAGATCCTCAGCATTCAAAGTGAAGATGTTGCATAGCAGAATAGTTAGGGCTATGTAATTATCCGTTGTTACATTCACTTACTCAAAGTTACTTTGGGTTTGTTTTTTTTAATTGCAGAATTAACTTATATTTTCAACATGAAAATCTTTCTAATGTAGACTCCGTTAGGTATGACTCATTTCTAACTTTTCCTGGAGGTATTTAAAAGACATGTAGATGTGGCACCTGGGGACATGGTTTAGTGGTGGACTTGGCAGTACTGGGTCAACAGCTCAACTCGATCTTAAAGGTCTTCTCCAACCTAAACAATTCTATGATTCTTTTTATTTCAAAGGTGACTGAAGATATGATTTGGTGCAACTGCTGGAGAGTATCTGAACATGTTCCACTCTTCTTTTTTGCAGGTTTGGCAGGTTTTTTTCAGTATTTTGATGGGTTTGGTGTTTTATCATTCATGGAAACATAAAGCCGTATCAGAGGCACAGGCTCAGATTGGCTTATTTATTTCCATCTCTGTGAAGCCTCCAACCCCCAAAACACTAAATCTGCTGGAGAATATTACACAAATTTCAGTGACTTAATCAAAACCTTTAATTTAACTCAACTACAGAAAAAGGAAGATTTTTAAGTTAAACAAAAAATTCTACTAGAAAGAACATGCCTTCTTCTGAAGTTATCTATTATTCATTTACATAAGCATTTTTCTGTAAAGAAATGCTTCTCCTTCTAAAAGAAAAGTGAAAAGAACTAGTCTAGACTCTCCATTTCTCCTGTTTGTAGAACCAGAAATTTTTACTACCTTTTGCTACTGTGATTGGCACAAATAGGGAAAAAGGTGGTTTCTCCAAGAAAACTTTCTGAAACAAATAATAGATATGTTGAATTAACTCTAATTCAAAGCCTATCATAACTCCTATTCAAAGCCTATGTGAGGTGTGCAGGCAAGACATTACAGTTCATTTAGTACAGCACCACAACAGATGTATTTATCACAGTAGAATGGTT
>WBMZ01008607.1:66811-94200 GCA_013400975.1 Atrichornis clamosus | reverse complement strand
TGTGAGGTGTGCAGGCAAGACATTACAGTTCATTTAGTACAGCACCACAACAGATGTATTTATCACAGAATCATAGAATGGTTTGCGTTGGAAGAGACCTCAAAGATCACCTAGCTCCAACTCCCCTGACACGGGCAGGGACACTTTTCACTAGACCTGATTGCGCAAAGCCCCATCCAACTTGGCCTTGAACAGTTTTCCAGGGATGGGGTATCTACAACTTCTCTGGGCAACCTGTGCCAGTGCCTAATCACCGTAACAGCAAAGAATTTCTTCATAATATTTAATCTAAACCTCTTCTCTTTCAGTTTGAATCTGTTCTCTGTCACTACAACCTGTCACTACATGTCCTTGTTCAAGTTTCATATGTAAAAACGTAGTATCTTAACATGTATTTTAATCTTTATATTCTTCAAATTTTTTAGCTATTATCAAACTTGAATTCATAAATATTTTACCTAATTAGCAGAATACCAAAGACAGAAGTGAAAAATGATCCAAAATATACTATATATTCAAATGCTATACACTCACACATTCACACACTAGATGTCCAGCTAATGCTTCTTTTCCAAGAAGCATTTTTAAAACAAACAAAAAAAGCTACTATCACAAATAAAGATGTAGACTAGCCTAAGGAAAATATGAAATAAATACAAGTTAAATAATTCAGTTCTTGGAATAAACATCAGGATTAGTTCTTTCTGCTTTAGGCACTATGATAACTAGACAAGACCTGCAAGTCATCTGCTGGATTACTTTGAGAAGATTACTTCAGCAGATACAATCTCAGACAAGATACAGCCTCGGAAAACCTAGACTGGAACAACAGCTTGGCTCTAGATACTTCAGAGCAAGCAGATTCACGTGTTCAAATGTTTTGATCATTTTTTTCATTACTACAGTACTACAAAATGAATGCAATGAAAGCAGTCTAATGCTCAGACTGACTACTGAAGTCACATGAGGGCTGGCAGTATCTGCTCTGTACCATCATCACAAGGTCCAGCTGTCCTTTTTCACACCTAGTCTTGTGAAAAGCCCTTTAGGATGGGGTTTGTTCCCATCACACACCAGTCAAGTGCTTTATCTGTATAGGAAAAACTCAGAAACTCTTATGAGCCTTAAAGGAAAGAGTGCCTCTCAAGAGTATGGACAGTCCTGGAAACAGAAGGCTGAGAATAGCCCCAGAAAACCATCTCAGGTATAACCACAGCCATTAGGGCTGGGCACATTGTGGCTCACAATGTGAGCTATTGCCATGAGGAACAAGTCTCAAGACAAGGGGCTTGTTTCTGGGCTTGGAAGGAAGACATGTGAGTACTCTAAACCAGAAGGTGAAAATCCCAGTGGGGGACCAATTCATAATGACATAGCTAAATTCCAAACAGATGTTTGAAAAATAATGCATTTTTCCCAGAATTTTGGAATAGAGCAAGGAACAAGCACAAGAGGTCCTGAGCCCTAGAAAAAACATACCATTTATTAAAATACATAGCTAAAAGGTCAAGCTCCGAACCATTCATTAAAAAAAGGAATCTACCCATTTGTAAGGGAGATCTCACTGGACTTGGAGTTAACAGCAGGTCCAATAGAGTCAAAGGGTATGGTTTGAGTGAATGTCAATCTTGAGACCCAGATACTGGAAAAGCTACTACATGAGACATGAAAAGATTGGCAAACCATCCACCCCTAATATTTATTCACCAAGCTAAAGGAAAAATAACATTTTTGATACTCGGCAACTACCATCAGCATCAGAGAAGACCCTTAAAAGCCATAGTCTGGACTGAAGGATTCTGAACTCTTGTTAGTCATGCAAATGTTAGTGGACCATGCAAACGGAGCAACAAGGAGTGGTAGCAGTAATGAGAACTTGGAGACAGATGTGAACTCATTTTCTTCCTCTTCTCCTACTGAATATCTCAAAGAATGTCTGATGTAAAAGATTAATTTCTGAAAACCCAAGCACAGTCAACTTTTTTTTTTTTAATTATTATTATTAGGTTTTGAGTGGTGGGTGTATTGTTTCGGGTTTATTTTGTTTTAACTCTCAAAGTGGACAATGAAGAGCCCTTTACACTGACTACACTTAAACACCACAAAATTCATGGACAGGACAATGCCCATTTCTGGGCAAAGAAGATGTTGATGAGGACAGTTTTTCTTAGTTATTTTTGATAAGAAAATTTAAGACTCTTAGTGAATCCAAATTCTACTTAACGAATGAAAAAAAAACCCACCCAAACACATACATGCACAAAAATAAAACCACAATTCATACCAAATAAGAAACTTAAATATAAAGATACAGTCTTGCTGTGAAATTTTACTGAAAAAATAACCTCTGCTAACTCCTACCCACACACATAAGAAGGCATCTAAGCCAGTAAATCCTCACCAATCTTTCCAATGATTAGCAGGATAAAAATCCCAGACCATCATCAATTCTTGATGCATATATAAAGGAAAAAAGCCAGAGGAAAGTATCTCTAGGACCTGTCCAATATATGGATGCTTATTGATATGAGCCAGAAGAAAAATAGGGGGGGAAAAAAAACCCAAAGGAAAAAACATTCCTAGGAAAACATATAGGTATTTCAAGAATTTGTCAAGAATTACTATGAATGAACAATAAACTCTTCAAAACTATTCTCTTTTAATTTATACCTTAACTATTCCTTCCAAGGGAGATTGCTTGAGGTGGAACTTTCACATTCTTTTCAATCAAGTACAACAGTTTGTTGATGCCTGACAAGCAATGGTGACACTCCACATGAAGACAACAACTTAAAGCAGGTTTTTTCTATAGTCTTAAAGCAGGTTCCAGGCAGTTAATATACACAACTGTTTGGTCTCAGCTTAAATCTCACCAGAATGTCTTCCTTCAGTGAAAATGATGGCAACATTTTATTGCCTTAAGCTCTTGCTAGAGTAAGCAGTGGGAGACACAGTTCTTCAGGACACATCTCAAAGTTCCAATTCCTACGTGGTCCTTGCTATGCAAGATAGGTTTTCAATTTAAGGTTACATTTTTAAAAGCTTTTAAAAATCTCTGCTTAATTTCATTAGTTTTATGGGCTTTTGTTGTTTAGGGGAAGTTAGCAAAATGATTAGGAATGTATAGTCTTTAGAAGTTTATTACAGAAACCAGTTACATTTGTCTACTGACTACACAGTAGTCATCCACAAGTCACTGCAAGAATAAAAATAATTTCTCTACAACACTGCCAGATTCACTTAAACTTCTTTTTTAATCACAGTGCAGTAAAACAAAATAGAACAAAATTCTGCATCGTATCCACTATGGTAATAAAGCAACTCATAATATTAAACAATAAAAGGCAGTGACGATAATCATCACATCAGTGGGAGCACTGCAGCCAGAAAGCCAAGATTCTGGTATAAACCTTTTATAAGAAGAAATATTTCACAATACACACTGACAAATTGCATACAGCACTCCTACATGAACAGAAAGCAAAATTGAAAAGCAGTGGCTTACTAATGAAAGTGTCAAGCAAAATATGCCTTACCTGAGTTATTCCACTGGGAGGGATCTTGTATGACTGCAGCTTTTGCTTCAGAATCTCGGGATCACTGTGGCGGAATGGGCACCCTGACAGTAAAAAATAAGCAAGCTCACAAACAAGGCTGTTTACTCAGGAGTTAGTGCAGTAAGGCACTCAAGAGACCAGCTAAGCTGTTCCTAATTGTCTAACAGCTTATTAATAGGAAAGTTAATTACCCATGTGTACAACTGCTTACTTCTTTTTTTTTCTTTAAATAATTACTCTACTGCAGAGTTATCTGGGCACCAAGGCTCAAGAGTCACATAAAATATCCCACTATAAACAGGCCACAATTTTTATTCACTGACAGGAAAAGAGTTTAAGTTAGTTCCTTACTAACAATGATAGTGTTGGTACATTTAATAGCTGTGGAAAAAACCCAAGAAAATAAAAGTACTGAGAGACAACTGGTCTTTAAAGCACAGTCTGTTGTAAAAATATCACTTTATAAGTACCTCAGGAAGTTTTACCACCTAAGTAACAGTGGAATTTTTTTGTCCCGGAATTAGTTTTGAGACACAACCGAATGAATGACTTAGTACTAGCATAACAGTAGTGGAGCCAGCACAGGTTTTCCATGTTTAGGCATACAGAGGTAGGAGATTTTAAAATACTCTAGCAAACTTCAGAATTCCTGTACAATTGAATTCACATCTCAGAACACCTCTAATTAGCCATATCTTAAAGCATCTGCACATTTAAAGTCTCCTTGAACTGCAGGACACAATGTATATAAAAACAGCAGTTATTAAGTCTGATCTAAAAACAAGAGTTGAAGACCACTACAGTCTGGAAATCAAACATAATTTAAGAGACTACAGGAGGGAGTAACTTCTCTAGCCAAGGGATTCTGCTGTTTGTAGATGCTTGGGGTTTTTTCCCTTAAGTAACTCACCATGATAATCCCCTTGACTTGGTGGATTGGACATGATAATCTTCATGCAGCTGTATGGGGTATAATCAGTTCTCTTTCCTTCTTTCCCATAGTTGTGGCGAATGCTGTAAGCATATCCTTTGTCAAACTGAATGAAAACAGAAGAATAATTCTTACATATTGGGTCAGTAATTCTATCTGCTCTGCAAATAGAAATATTGGATAACAAAATAAATTTTCCAAACATACTCAGACTGAGAAGAATAAATACCTAGTTCTTGTTGCTAGCTTTGGGTTTTGTATTACCTGAACTTGCATGTGTACATATGCATGTTTTACAGACACATCACAAGAGAAGTGTGTAACTGCATTGATTTAAGGTCTTTTCAGCTGATGCTGGAATGCCTTTAAAGATAAAAAGATATAAAGATCAAAATGTTGATATAAGTCATATAAGTAAATGGAGAAAACACAGTAATTTAAAATCTTTCACAAATGTCCATAAATTGATTGCCTGATAGGGGAAAAAATACAGATTTCTTTACTAAGGCTCATATTCTTATTCTCTCAAAGTATAATGGTTCACCTATACTTTGTTTCAGCACTGAAGTTCAATTCATCAGATTCTAAAATGAAGTTTACTTTGCTCGTATAAAAAATATTTTCTCTTTTGTCTACCAGTAGACTACCTACTCCCCCAATAAAATGAAATCTTCTGAAGTAATATAGATGTAATCAAACATTTATCTTGACAGCTGAGCACAGAGCTATCAATATATCATTTTAGATAACTCCTGTGGAAAACATTCACATAATCTTTTATTGTGTCAATAGGTGACGTAAACTGTAGTAGAATCGGATTACTTAACATACAGATTCCATTAAGTTGCATTAGCTACTGTAAGACATCAAGGAACATTTGTTCAAATACCATATTTCTAGTTCTAAAAACCACAAATATGTTAAAATAATAAAGCATCATATTTAGAATTACACATCTTTAATCTCTCTTCACCTCAAAAAAGAACTATGACAACACATAAAAGAACAACTCTGCTGTTGCTCAATTCAAAATTTTAGCATTAACCTTAAGTTCTGCATCTGAATATAGGCAATTCCCATAAGAATTAAAGTTTTCTTCTCAAAAAACACTTTAATCTTTTACTTTGGCTCTGGTATTTTAGTAATAGACGACAATGTAATATACTGAGAAAAATCATTCCAGCATACAGCTGGTAACACTACTACTGCAAGGATACTCTCATTTCTACAGATAAAAGTAGCTCCCTGTTTGGCCTGTGGCTGTCCAAATAGTAATTCAGAATATTCATATACCTATGACATCTCTTGACTGGCCTAAAGATGCCAAAAATAAAACCGAAACACAAGTGCATTTTTCTACATATAAAACACTTCAATGTTTTTTAAAATATAGTTACACAATAACACAATATGCAAATATAGATTATAAATGTGTATAAAAACACACAAACTTTGAGAATAAATCCTAAATTGAGAATAAATCCTAACTTTTTGAATAAAATCCTAAATTACACATGATTCAAATGGTAAAAAAGAAACTTCTCCATCAAGATGCTGTTCCTAATCAAGTCAATGCATGAAGTAGACTAATATTCAGCACTTATCTCAAGTAAGGCTTAAGACATTCAAAGCTCTGAACAAACATTGACTAATTAATCCTTACTGTGTATTTGACAAAGTGACTTTACTCTACTTTACAAGATTTTTTTAAAAATCAGGAAGGGGAAGAAAGAGAGAAAACAGCATTTTGGTTTCCAGCATAGCTACAGGCAGGATCCAGCAGGTGAGAATACTCCTTCCTATCTAGTCAACCTTTTTGCTCGGGAGATAAAAGAACCGGTTGGTTGAATAGCAAATGAACACTACTTTTGCTAGCAATAGAGTCGGGCTTGCCAACTCTTCATTAGTAAGAATTCTCTAGGTGTGTGCACACTTGGAAGGGCTGGGGGAACAGCTCCCCTGCCCTTGGCAGGGCACCTGCAGCTGCTGGCCAAGTCCTGCTGCTGCTCCTGTGGGAGCTGCAAATGGTCTGTTTACTCGTGAAAAACAGCGAAGATCAAATATAAAGACGTGTATTTTCATCTCCAATCTTTGTGTGAACCTGTTAAACTGAGGATAGAATCTGTGATCCTATGGCCATCTATATAGAGGAAGCTCTGGAATCTTTCCTCCTTTTCAAAAGATGAATTAAAGCATATTTCATCTGCTTAACAAAGGATATTTGAGCAAGAAATTATATTAGGTTAATTTTTTTTAAGGGTAAAGCAAATCATGAATTCTTCAGGAGGTATTGCTTCTTTTCCTAGAAAATTAACACTCCTTTTTAACAGTTCTGTATACTAAATTCTTGAGCTGTACTTTTCACATCACTTCTCTTAATGCCCACAGAAATGACTTTTACTACTTAACTCATTACTTTATGTTGAGAAGCAGCTCTTGCAGTAAGTAGAAACAATAGCTACATAATAAAACAACACAGCCTTGGGACAGGTTGGGTATTTTCTCATTGCTTTCCTGTAATCCTGTTTGCTTCTCAAGAGTTTTTGCAGTGGCAGATGGCAAAGAACAACACAGCTACATGGTGCAAGTTGGCACATGTGCAGTTACATGCTTCACTAAGAACTCTGTCACCCTTGTGATTCAGCTTTTCTTATCATTGATCAAGAAAACAGGATTTTAGCAGGGCAAATATCTGACAGGATGTGTGGCCATCCTCAGCAGGAAGAAACCATGAATTGTGGCATTTCATTACAGGAAACACATCCTGCAGAACAGCATTCTCTGTACACTGGGGAAAGAACTCCATGATCAGTCTCATTCTTTCCTAATACCATTACTCTAGGATGTGCATAAGGAAGAAAAACACTGAGGAGCAACCCCTTTTGCTAGCTAAAGCACCAAGGTAAAATTAGACATGTTTGAAATCTGCAAAAACAAGAAGGCAGAAGGATCTGTCCCTTCCTATTTATTCTAATGCCCCAAATTGAAGTGGTTCAATTACAGTTCCTTGAACAAAATAAATTATACACAGCACATAGCATGCATGTAGGGCTTTGCAGGGTCATTCTAACTGCTTATAAATTGCTTGGTTTAAAACTATTTTGAACAGCTTAAAAACCTGTAAAACTACTATTACCATCTGCACCACCAGCTGCAATCTACTATAAGGGCATTATGGCAACCTGTAAAAGGTCAAAGTCAAGTGACTTTAAAAGTCACCAAACTTTTTTGGTGATTTTTAAAGGACTTTTGAGGGTCTTATTGAAGCTTGATATGAACTTGCTCAACAATAATGATGCTGCACGAGCGAGTATATTTCCCTTGTACTGTGCATGACAGTTTCCATTGAGATGAAACAAAAGAATACAAAACCAAAAAAACTATCCGTTATCATAGAAAAGCTGGGTATGTCTACACATCCCAGCATAGCCTGTGCTAAATATCAACGGAAACTGCCAAAGTTACAATAAAACAGTAATATTAAAGCAACATCATTACACTACTGCAATCACCTACCGCTGGTCACACTTGACAGCAAGGATTTTCTGCAACGTTTTAACTGTATGGCCCACATCTGAACCATCTCACTTATCTTGCCTCTATTTAGCTCTCCGAACTGTCTAAAATCTGCAACACGTTTATAATTTATGGGCAAGGTGGACGGGCCGTGGCGCTGGTGAGGGAGAGATCTATCAAGAAACGTGTGTCGTTAAGTGGTTCACACTGCAGCCAAGAAGCTGAGGCAAAGACAGCCCCATCAAAATCGTCACTTTGATCTCAGAACACGCAACTCTAGGCATTAGCAGCAGTGTGAATTTTTGTTTTAAAAAACTGCAAGTTGACTCTCCAAGCTTTAACTTGATCACTGAAGACGGTTTTTTGAGGACTTCTCTTTCTCCAGGTATGGCTGTAGGATGCATGTGATGCCATCAGCAGTGCACTTCAGACCAGACAAGTGGGTAGATTTCAGGTTTTATGCACCAGTATTTGCTGCAACGAACTGACGTGTCTATTGTATGATACTGAATGTACTAATGGTGATTTTATCCTGGTGACACTGAGGCTTTCTTAGATGACTTCTCCCTGTAAGGAACAAAGCTCTTAGTACTGATTAGTGGGACAAAACCAGTAGTCCAGAGCCAGAATCAAGGGGGCTTGGGTGACAGTTCACTGGGTATAGATAAGTGTACTGTAGCAAGGAACTTACATTTTGCTTTTATGTGGTATATTCACATGAGTATCACTAATGCAGTTTAATTTGCCTAGTTAAGACACACGTACTGTACTAGATAGCCTTCCCTAGAAGATATACAAGTTATAAATTATAGTATAAATAAAAAATTTGCAATTGGCATAGCCTAACACCAGACTAGCATGTTCCAGACAGGTGTTTAAGGAAAAGCTATTTTCAGTAAGTTCTGATCACATAAACACATCCTTAGATATGGAACGAGGATGTATATCAAATGGACCATTTGGCAGGCGCATGTTCTCCTTTGAAGAAAAGTTTTCATTGAACAAAACAGGAAAGCATGGGTCATGTCTGCCCCATAATTATCAGTTTGATATAATTGAATACACTTTGAAAAGAGGATAACATGAAATGACATTCCCAAGGCATTCCAGCCACTGAAAATAGGCATCATGTCATAACTGACACTTACTTTCCTTATATCACTTATCATATTTGCAGATTAGTATCTGGCAATAGAACTAGGTGTCCCATAAAATTTGTTATCAAATCTGATATTCAGCATGCATATTAGAATGGAAAATAATTTGCTGACAGGTCTTGCAAGCCCTGTGTGCTCAGGTTCACATTTCCATCATACTTTCATCTTTCAGTTAAAACAACTTTTATATACTCATCTCAGATTTTATGCATCTATTCCTTACCGTACCAGGAAATTTATTTATTTAAAGTCCAACAACTAAGCAAAATGGTGCATTAATTTTGTCTAGCTTCTTGGCTGACCACCAGATTAGTTCCAACTCTGCAAAATTCAAAGAAGTAATGGTTTAACATCTCTTTTTTTTTAAAACAGTCATTGGGTAATTTTCTTTCTAAAACTGTTGAGCCTATATAGATAACAGCTTCAAATTCATAAATTTTTCACACACTCATGTATCCTCTGAAATAATTGGTTCACTTTTTCATCCATTTCCTAGGCAGTCGCTCACATTATTACTGTTGACACTGCTTAGCTGGCATATCTTTATCCAAGTAACTTTTATCTTTTAAGCTCATTCTTAAAATAACCTCAACTTGAGATTATCTTTTTGCAAGCACAGTTGTCAGCTAAGAGCACAAATAAATGCTGCTCTATCTGCCAACAACAAAAATTTGTCCTAAATTATCAACCTGTAGCACAATTTCTACATCAAAGGTACAGATCAGAGACATTACCTAAAATCGAGCTGGAAAATTAATACATTCTGTAGCAGTCAGCACAGATCAGTTCACAGCAAGTTCAAAAAACCTTTTCCCTTCCAATTCCAGGACTTCCAAACCACATGAGGCAGGAACCATTTTGCCCTGGAGACTGCTTCATCTACTATAAGGAAATCAAAACATTTTTGTATCAGTTGAACACCTTGTATACTACCCACATGAGCATAAACTGTGTGGCTGATGAACTAGAAAAATATGATACCGTAGGCTTTTATTTACAGCAGTCTAAGCTTGCCTTAGTATAACTTAGCTAAATATGCAATTTATGTACGCAAGTTCTTCACACATTTACATGCACCACGACTTTGAACCAGAAAAAGTAAAACATAAACCACAGCAGGCTGTCTTCTGCCTCAAGACACTGCATCAAATTATCAGCACAACACATCTTAAAGCTATCTCCTATAACAACATGATTTTTCTTAGGCACACACTTGGTCACCTACAAAAGATTTTATTAGCTACTTCAAAACATTGCAATATTTCTTTCTGTATCTCAATTATTCTGATGGTTTCAGTTGGGATAAAGTTAATTTTTTTTCTAGTAGCTGGTACAGTACTATGTTTTGGATTTAGTATGAGAATGACGCTGATAACACACTGATGTTTTGTGTTTTTATAATTAGTGCTTACTCTGAGTCAAGGACTTTTCAGTTTCCCGTGCTCTGCCAGTGAGGAGGTGCACAAGAAGCTGGGAGGAAGCACAGCTGAGACAGTTAGCTAAGGGATATTCCCTACCACAGAACATCATGCTCAGTCCATAAACTGCTTCAAGTTGGCTGGGTGCTGCTGGTCACTGCTCAGGGACTGGGCTGGGGATTGGCCAGCACATGGTGAGCAGATGTGTTGTGCATCACTTGTGGCTTGTTTGTGGGTTTTTTTTTTGGGAGGGTCCTCTCTCTATTTTTATTTTGATGACTAAGAAAGTTAAACAGAAGTAGAATAGTAAGTAACTCTTTGCATCTGCAGGAATAAGATTCAGCTCTAGACATCTAAATCCAGACATCTCCAATTCTTGTCAATGGAGGTCAGTGCAATCAGAGGAGTCTGGGGAGCAATTCCACTTGCCCTAACATAGGCACCTAGAGGCTCATTAAATAAATCAGTCTCTAGACACTATTGACTATATAGGCTAGATCTCTGTTGATCATAATGGCAGCATATAATCCAAGTATAAAGTGAATGTGTACCTAGGATAAAAGAAATTCAGTAAGTCTGTATCAAAATTGAGAGAAATCCGTATTTACATGTATATCACAGCAGCATGTATTACAGATTTCCAGGGAAGATGGATGAAGACTGGCCAGGAAGCCAAAGTCCAAAACCTAATTTCCTACTGCTAATTCAAGCTCTATCAATATCCTACACAAGAATGTTCTCATATTATGTTCTGTAGATTTGAGTATGGTGAACATGAAATTTATTCACCCACTCATGGAGCTCACGATCTACTATACTGTAGCATATACTATAAAGTAGATCAGCACATGCAATAAAAACACAAACTTACAGAGAAAATAACAGGAAAGAAAATTGATGTCACTTTGGAAACACATTGCCACTTTGTGAAGAAGCATCCTGAATGGTATCCGATTAGACTCTAGTTATAAGACCAACCAGCAACAAAATGCAGGACTGAGACACCAGGTTTAGGCTGCTGACAGTTTATTCTCACTAGCCCATCACAACATCTCCACAGATGTGGAAGAGAAGACAGAGGCATTCAGCAGACCAGACTACGACAGGCCAAAGCAGCAGCCAAATAGACTTAAGAAAACGTCCCTACTCTCAGTTCCATCTCATACCCCAGGAACTTGGGATATCTTCTGTTTCTCAGAAAATAGTCCAACATGTTATCATGTCTTATGGTTATCATCTAACGCAACAGTCTGGCATAGCAGGCTCCTTCATTCCACCAACAGTAATTTTTCTGATAAGGAAGGAGAAAGAGCATACCAGGAAGCAAAGACATCCAAGGAGCCATACTATAACTTGGAATTTTAGCAGTGCATAAGGACTCCCAGGCTGCTGAGACCACAGAAGAAAAACTCACAAATGAGAGAAGGTCTGAGGAAAAACTGTCTTGGCCATTCCAAACAATCCAAATTAGTAGGCCTTGCCTCATTTTGAACAGGACTCTTGGTATTAAAACAACAGATATGTTTCAAACCACAGCACCAGAAATGAGTCCAAGTGAACAGTGCATAGTGATTTGATCTTGAGGAGCGCTGCTGCTGGCAAGTGCTCCAGTTCACCTATGCTAGGATGTTCCTAATTACAAAGTATCTGAAGGATACTGGAATTAATTCAAGCAAGTCTGGCTCATTATCCAACATTCCAGCTCTACTTAGTACATCTGGTCGAGAGTCAAAAGAATCTGAGTAAGTTCACCACAAGAGTTGAAGTTCTCTGTCTATGCTTTTTTTTCCAAAAAGTAACCAAGTCCTGGCACAGTGGAAGACATCATATGCTCATGGAATTGTTTATATTTTACAAACTGGTTGAATTAGTAGCACTCCCTAAATATGCAATCTTTGAAGCAGAGACTGAAAGGCTTTGGACACCTTTTGGACCACTTAAACCACAGAAGTGTTTTTCCCATTTACAACCACGTCCCTTGCACAAGGAGTTCACCTGAGCAAGCTGTTCATCTTGACTGATTAGGTATTACTGAATTACTTCATTAATTTATTACTGCAACCCCTTGCAAGCACCCTTGTGGTGTTCCAATGTCATCAGGAATCCTTTACAGACCGCTCCCTCCCAACCTACACACTGCTCAGAAGGACATCTGAAGCCAAGTTCAGCTTAACAAGGCAAGGCAGGCGTTTTTCACTGACCATGAGATGGAGCGGCATGTTGCTGCGACCCTCAGGTTACAGCAGTCCACCAAGCAGTCTCGCTCCTTAGAAAGCTGTGACTGACCCAGTCTAATCTGTGACAAGATACAGTGAAGTCCAAGAGATTCAATTTTACCCTCAGTCTCAGACTTGCAAAAGTGGCAGCATCCCTCAAAGAGTGACTTGGACTGGAGAACATCCCTTCAACCAAAGTGGCAAAGGTATCAAAATTTCATACAACTGTGGCAAAAAACCCTGCCTTTTACTGAGATATGGTTAAACCACTTGGACAAGGATCAGTTATAGAACAAAAGGATATGAAGTCTCCAATCATGTAATGTTTCAAGATATCAGCAAATCCTCAGTATAAGTGCATATTAAAAAAAATTAATTTATGTTCTAGATAAATTGATCACTGGAAAAAATCAAATAACTCTTAAAATAAAACGACAAGGAGACAGAGCAATGAATAAACTTCCTCAGGCTGATAAGCATTCCTTATGCCTACTCTAGAAACACATACATTTAATTTTTTTGATGCAGTCATAAAATGACAAAAGCAAGACATTAAAACACAAAACAGTACACGGATAGCTGATGCTTGTCAACCCTTTCAAACATAGAGTAAACTAGGTATTGGAACTCTCCAAACAGCATCGTTTGGCTCAAGATCACTGGCATTCTCTAAAAACTCTGTTGTAAACCCAGATTTTTTTATTTATTAACAGGACAATAAAAGACAAAATCCCGCTTTAAGAAAATGATCTAACAGAAGTGCAGAAAACCAGATAGCAGTACTTGCTGTCAATAAAGAGAACTGCTTACATGTAAAGAACATTTCATATTCTATCTTATGCAAAGTGCACTATAATCAAGACATAATTCTAGACTGCAATTATGACAAAAGCCTCTCTGCACTCAACAAAAGAAAGCTTGTTTTAAAAATACATAAGAGTATTTTCTTTTTTTTTTTCTAAAAGATGACATGACTGCAGGGAAAATGGGAACAGAAGAGTAAAGAAGCTCTACTGCCAAATTCCTCTGAACTGTCTCAGAAGAGGTAACATACACCTCATCTTTTAGTGCCTGCTGTAAAATTCTAAAACCAGGAAAATAACTGTGGTAACAAAGTACAAGAAGGAGCCCAACTACTGTAATTGCCTTTAAAAAAAAAGTTCCTTAGAGTTCACTAGTATTGCCCCAGTTCTTACGCCCCAAATCCAACTCCATAAAATAGACAAACTAGAAAAAGAAATTTAATTGGAATTTAAACAGCAAAACTTGCCATAAAGACCACATGCTTCCGCTCTCACATGTACAGCAGGAGACCAAAAGAAAAACAGGGAAAAAGAAAACAAACAAACAAACAAGAAACATATTTGAGAGACATTTTGTTTTTCTCCTTTGTGAGTGGACTTAAGAAGGCATGCAGGAAACAGTAAAAGCTCAGAGCACACCACATTATGCAGAATTCAGTTTCACAGCTAAATAGCATTGTACATTTCATAGAAAACCAGAACCCAACCTTCTTTTAAGAAGTAGTAACCTCTATAATGTTGAAATACTTAAGCCCTATCATAGCAATTTTCTTTTCTTAAATCAATATACGAAATTTCCAAAACATAAATTGCACACGTACAAATAATATATGGAGAACTGTTCTGTCTTTTTGCATGAGATTCAACAGATTTCAAAGACATGTAGCAGAATGCTAAACCAATTCTGAAAGCAAAAGTACTTTTTTATTTACATTGTGCCTATTGTGGTATATCAGCAGAGTGCACATTTGATACAACATGCTGCTTTTCTGGATGACTGAATATGACATGACAATATATGAAATATAGCCATGATTTACTGGCTGAATATAGACAGATGGAATATGACAGCTATATGGTGTTACAGCCATTACATGGACATTACAAAACAAAAGTATTCAGAATTCTGAGTTTTGTTTTGGAAGCCAGTTGTACAATTACAGAATATCTGAATGTTTAATAAAATTTTTTTTTACTATTATTTCAAATAAGTGTATCAAGATGAAGAAATTATTCTATCAAAACTTTTCTGTTCAAAAAGCACAGGAATACAACTGGAAGAGACCTGCTATGCCATTCAGCTTGTCCTGGAAGGTAATCAAAAGATATGGATGAAAAGATTTGCATCTCAAAAACAGTTAAGCCTTGTCTCAGAACTTGAGGTAAATAGCCAAAGAGCTTAAAAATATGAGTAGTGGTGTGTGCAGCAACATGCAGCAGGTATTTTTCAGCAGATGGTTAGAGAAAGAGCTGTATGGTTAAGAAGGCATTCAGAAGAGCCTGCTAAAGGCTCTATATTTAGTGACACTCAGATACTTCACAATCCCTATACGTAGAAATTTATCAACCAGATAGGCAAATTCATCTATTACTTTTCTTAAAATGTCATGGAATGTCCTTCTTGCTGCTGCTGTGAGGACCAGTAAAACAGAAACCTCTTCTGACAAGTACACAGTCTGTCTACACCAATAATAAAGTGCCAGACTGACAAGTGCTTCAAAACTACAAAAGGAATCTTAGAAAATTAAAGGTCTGGCTTCAACATCCATTTTTATACATACAGTTCTGAAAAGATATTACAGCATGGAGTATGTACAGCAATGTGTGTGGCTGGGAATAAAACAAGTTATAAGAGAGCAGATTCTGATCTAAATTAGTTTTAGTACAGGAAAGATAATGATTGCTTTCACTCTCTTCACTGCAAGAACCGTATCACTAACCAGCTCATACATTAGATTATTACACACAGATTTTGGTGCCTAATATGTAACAACTACAAAAACTGATTCTATCTCTTTTTATGGTAGCTAGTACATTTAAACAATATTAAAACTATGCCAGCACTGTTAATGTCCTAGAAGAGAGAATATGTAGCTAGAGCTCTTCTCTATCCCTAAGACATGCCACAGGCTGAAAGACTGCCCCAAATTTTCCCTTTTAATGTCATTCAGATAATGAAAACTGAAAATCAAAAGTAAAGGCATATACGTTCTTAACACGTAAAAAACAAAAGCTGTACAAATTAAAGTGAATCTTCATAAGAAAGTGCCACTGTAACTTTGTCTTCACAAAAAAGACTGGAGAATTCCAGTTTTAACTAGAATAATTAAGAAAACTGAAAAAGGGATTGAGCTTTGAGTAAAAGAGCAAACATTTTTACCATCGCTTATTACTGTGATTCCTTGAATATTTATGTGCACATTATAGCTTTCATGCATATCATAGTCTAATATTCTTTTACGTTTTCTAGTGCCTCATAATCTGTTGTGGTCTATTGGGATAACACCCATGAAACAAAAATATGGCAAAAAATAATGAGTTTATAGCAGGTCCATTTCATGTAAGAAACACTGTTTGAAGATTTTGCCAAAACAAATGCTTTTTTAATTAGAAGAAAGTTTCTGTAACAAAAATATCGTCTTACAAAAACAGTTAAAATATAAAATGACAGTGAGACAGATTTTTGTCAATATTCATTAAAATTAGGTAACTGTAAGATACACTCATATGCTGATTTGTAATGTAAGGCCCGGGAAAAGTAAGTTTCAGAGGGAAATACACAGAAATATGATTGTGTTTAACATGCATCTACATTAGCTACAGGGCATAATTAAAACATAATTATGTCCCAAAGACACTTCCTCTTTAGCATCCTTAATTTCACTGATAAACCTGTAAGCACCTTGGGTTTAAAAGGTCAGGTAATATTGTTTAAAGTAAAATAAATTCTTCAAATAAAATGTAAAAAAGGGTTTGTTTGCTTTGTTTTTATTCCTTCTAGTGCTCAGAACTTCAGATGTGTCAGTCAAAAAAATTATAATGCAAAATAAGCTGAAAGAAAACAGTACCAAGTGAAGTTGTAGATTATTCCCCCACCAAAAGGAACTGGTGCGACATCTACCACTGGGAGGGGTGTGCATGGTGTGCGGGGGTGTGTTTATTATATATTTATGCTTACATAAAATTGTAAGTTAACAGTACCTTTTCAGTGATGATTATATACATATGGGCAAAAATGGTGAAGAAAAAATATTACTTTCATCTTATTTTCCTGAAATAAGTGGAACATCTAATCTTATATTCACATATGATTTCTCATCTTCTGACTTATGTGTCAACTGAAGTTATGATGTGCTTCATTTACTTGTCTTATTTGGAAACAAAAGTAAAATAAACTATGAGAGAAATAGCCACAGAACAAGTATGCATCTTTTGTTTAATAAAGTGGTCAGACCAGCAATACCTACAAAATTGCACGTATTTGTGTGAGGTTTGTGAACAATGGAGATGTTACTGTTAAATCCCTTTGCAGCAAAGTCAGAATTTTTTATCTGTCAGGAAAGCAGAAATTATATAAACTGCTTTGTAAAACTTGTATTATTAATCATATCAGGCAGCAACATCTATAAATGCCACATGGCATGTTATTTTAATGACAGCATTTCATACTATTATTTATATCTAAGTCCTAATAAAAATCATTTATCTGATGCAAACAACTTTAAACAATTTTGATTTGATCTCACGATGCTTAATTAAACAGGAAGCACACAGCTATCTCTGGCTCTGATTAGATGAGGTAATTTTCTGCAGTCTCTCCAGAATCATTGTGTACACAAAACTAAACACAACTAACACTGACAACGCTAATAGGAACTTCCCTCTAGCCATGGGCTGGGGTTATATCTTCACAGGCATTGCTAATCATCTCTACATTTGATACAGTCAGTAAGAAATCTTGTCCCAGCTCCTTCCCATGATTTAGCAGAATTAACAGGATTCTGCAATAAGTTATTCAGGTATGAACACAAAATCATAGAATAATTTGTATTAGAAAATACCCTTAAGATTGAGTCCAATCGTAAACCTAACACTGCCAAATCCACCACTAAGCCATGTCCCAAAGCACCCTACTTGTGTGAGCGTGCTTTCTCTATCCTCTCACTCCCAGAATCCATTACAGATCTCCTTCCTACTGCTGTAGTCAACAGGCATACAAAACAAATTGACAAAACCAAACCATGCAGACCAGAGTGTCAGTAATCCACAACAGGACTCAGATGAGCTTTCAAAATTCTGAAGCACTCTACAAGAGAAGGGAACAGAATGCTAGCAAGCATAAGTGAATGTGCACTGGACACACCAGACACAAAGGACAAAATCCCACCTATAAAACACAACTTTAAATGAAAATTACAATATAGGATAGTAAGAATCCTGCACAGACCTAACATACATACTGTGATAACCATAATACCAAAAATAACCCAATTTTAAATGGCAGTTGAAGATTATTTTCATTCAGCTAAAAGAGGATATTATGATTCTATGATTCTAAACGCCACAGCCAGATCACAGAGGCTGCAAGAGATTCCTAGTTGTCAGGCTCAGCTCAACCATTCATATGGAACCAAATGGGGAAGAATAATAGCTGCCCACAATGTAAGTCCTCCGGATTCTCAGCTGAGTCTTATGCTTCACTGCTTATAAGCAAACTACCATAGCCAAAGGAAAGAGAATAAAATCTTTTTCTAGATGCAACCAACAAGAAAACTACTAATTCAGCTTGATTCAGATGTAGTACCGGCCATTTATAGCTTGAAGTCATGCTTTTAATTCTCATGCCTAGTTATATAAATTTTTACTGTAAAACAAATTCAAACATCTCTTCTCCATATTGCTTATTAAAATACAAAAGAGACTCCAGACTGTTCTCTGCAGCCAAGATCAAGCCAGCTGATCAATCTCAGAAGCCATCTGTCTTCATGTGAATATCCCATTCAACAACAGCTATGTCCCACTTGGACAATCCACCTATTATCCTCTAGGCTTCAGTTTATATGCAAAAAACCCACTAAGGAAGTTACATGAAAGGAGTAGATCTCCTGATGATTGACTCACTGACCTAAAGCTGATTTCTGGAAACTAACATGGCTAACTTTTTAACTTGGTGTTCAGTGTGTCACTGTCTCAAAGGCTGTTCAGCTCCTAACAACCAGCATCTTGGTTGAGTCTTCACAGTTTTGCACAAATACTCTGATTTCATAGACTTGGCTTTCATTTCTTAACTTGGCTCTTTTCTTTAGCCTTTGGAGTTAAAATTCAAATAAAATATTAATTTTTGTTTCAAGCCTACATGCCTAGGATGTAGGCCTTGGACTGCCTACTGTTTTGAAACACCCCTAACAATTGCACATTGGTATTTCTTCAAACTTGCATTTAAAGAAAAAGGTTAATGTAAATTAAACATTCAGTTTGGGAATAAAAATGAGTCATACAAATGAAAAATGCATTTTCATATCTCTTCTGACAATTAAATCACTTTTAGCCTGCTATTAAAGAAATTTCAAGAGCTAACTTTGTAGAATACAAAACACTTTTTGAAACGAACCATAATAGAATTTTTACTTTCTTTATACTCAGTTATACTAGATAAGTATAGCCATTCAACATATAATAACGTTAGGAATGGAATACAATTTTGCCAAAGAATAACAAAAATTATGCACTCAAAATCTTTAAAATTCACTTGTTCTATCTCACTACAAGAGTATGAAACCAAAAATTCCAAATAATCAAAGACAAATACAGATAGTAAGTGGTTCTACTGAAGGTAATTTTTACAGTCATTAGTGGAAGGAAAAAAAATCTTTTTCATTTTACAAGAAGTTTAACACAAAATTACAATTTATTCAATAACATCAGTATCAAGACCCCTGCTAACCAATGAAAGCAAGAACAATATTCTTTACTTTAGTAATGCTTTGTTACCATGACATATTCCTCCATGTCTACAGAATTCAGGAGATAAGATTTCACAGCTAATATATGCTGCACTTTTATTACATTTTTGTTTCATAAATCCTAGAAGAAAAAACCCATTTTCTTGAAGTTCTATAGTAGCCTTTACACATCTCAGGAGAATTCAAGCCTGGCCACCTATTCACATTAAAGTATTACTGATGGACAATTTTTACAAAATGATATTTTAATCAATTAGAGAATTAGAATTTAAAATGTGACAGAATAAAGATCCTTTTCTGATTTATGAATCAAAACACATTCCTAAAATAGTAGGCAGCAATACACAATATAAATGGGGCAGGTAGGAAAAAAAATCTAAGAAAAAATCAACCCTCAAATCTCTAACAAATGAGGAAGTAAAATACCAAAACCAAGTGTAACCCACTGACTGATAAAGAAAATATTCCTTGAGACTTGAGCAGGTGAAAGTTGTTTTAAAGAACCACCACATCATCCATGCATTATAAATTGCACTGGGGATAGTTGTACATGCTTAAAAGCACTGATTCACTGATTATCAAGTGCTTATTTCTATTTTCATTTAAATACACAGGGCTTTTTTAATCATATAATTGTATAGACTTATGAAGCATTAGAGTATAAGCACTTCTAATTTACATCTATATATTATATTTGTTTATTCCTTACTATCTTGTCTCCCTCTAGTGGCTGGCTTCCACAAAAAGGTACTTCTACCTGGATTCACACCTATCTGTAGAATCACAGGGTAACTCAGGCTGCAAAGGACCTCAGGAGGTCTCTAGTCTCCCCCTCATGGAATTTATGGTTGACCAGCTGTTTGCAATGAAGTTAACGCCTCACTCTTGAATCCACACTCAAGAATCTTCTAAGATCATCCAGAAAAGAAATTGAAGAGCCAGGAAAATCAGGTCACTGGAACTCTCTCATTGGGATGCATCTTCACACCAAAGTCTCATTGCTTTTTAACAGAGTAGGAGATATACTCCTTTGCATATTGAAGCAGTATATGGCTGTCACATTGTCTGTCCTCAGTTTCATACACAATCATCATGTGTGGAAAAAACATGTAGAATATGTTAATAACCAACTGTTATTAATGGCAACCTCCTTGCCATTTATGATCAACTGCAATAGAAATCAACATGCCATATGAAACTACAGCAAGTTAATCTTGAAGACTGAATCAAGATGAATAAGAGGCTTTGCTATCCTGAATGCCATCACATCTCTGAGGAAAGAGACCTAGAACATAGGGGCTAAAGAGCCGTGTCTTGTTTTCAGTAAGAAGTCACAAGGACAAGAAAGTTGTTCTGTCATCCAGATAATTTTGTAAATATAGTAATACTTCAGGTTTGGAGACTTATTAAATAAATAAATAAATAAACCCCCAAACTCTTGTACAGTTTTAAGATGCACTTCAGTAGCATATGCAACAATAATAAAAATCACTGCAATATCAAATTGCGATATCAAAGGAATTCCTTTTCAACACAGAAGTGTACAACTAGCAACTGTTTCTTCTGCACAAAGTGGTAAAAAATCAGAGCACTAGAGGAGGGCATTTTGTACCACCATACACCAATTACTGCTAAGAGAAAGAACATGTATCACAAGCATATATGTAGCAAAGGAAAGCAAAAAAGTGATGTGTTGCTTTAAAGTCTTCCATCTGTATCAAAACCTGAATTCCAGGCTATTAGCTCAAGAAGTAACTGCATAACACCTTAAATAAACTGATTCTGCATTCCGTCTTTCCTTTGTTCAAAATAATGCATTATCTTTCAACTGTTTCTTTTCACATTCACAGATTGGTCATACAAAAATATCTGAAAAGAGTAACAGCCAAGTAACAATCTCCATTATAATGATCTCTGTTAGAGGACTTTATTTTCAACTATCAAAGCATTTCTACATTTGTACTGTAATTATTTAATTTGTCTTGTCATCTTATTATTTTTGTGCTTCAAGTATTTTCAAATCACACTGAAGTCACATTCCCCACCTTTTGTTCTTTTGGATGGGGTGGAGAGTTGCTTTTTAAGTGAGAAGAACAGAATGTGAAGGAAAGTATGAGAACTAATAGAGTAAGATTACAATTTATAGAAAAAACAAAACAGTTTTAAAATAACACTGAGGTTCTGAAGCCAATTGGCACAACTATTCAGTCAGAAGTAATGCATCTACTCCAATTTGGCAGTTGATCCTTTCGTCTGAACAACAATAATTTACCATTTAGGCACTCTACTTAGCAATTTGCAGAGTAATTGTAATTGTGGTGCCTAAATAAAAGAAGTTTGATTTTGCACCCTGCATTTGTCTCTGTTGTGAACATGCCAATACAAGACCATTCCCTCCCCTGCCCCACCAACAGAGGATCTCTACCAGTTTCAGTGCTTTCTTTGTATGTGCTACTTGATTTTTTTTCCCTACATTGTTTCAGACTTCATTCATACTTCACAGATTCCTCTCTAAAGATAAAATATCATTTCTTAAGAACTTTTCTACAGTGTTTTTATCAATGAGCCCTGAGTTATGCCTGAATCAGTTATTCAGAGCACAGGAGGAGTTCTTTTTGGTGCAAATTGTCCATGTGCCTATGCTTAGCCTGGAGACTATGTTTAGCCAGTTTGCTGATGATGTGTTCAAGGCAACTTCTTTCCTGCTGAAGACTGAAGTTGTGTGCCAAGTTGAGAACTGCCATAGATGTTGCAGCCATTAAAGACAAAAGCGAACAAACAATTTTGAAATCATAACCATTTGCAGCAAATTGAACACTCCTTCTTTGCAATATATGAGTCGGTAGGTAATACATCATTAACCTCAATCTTTACAAAGTCTCATGCATATATCTTCACAATGATCCAGTAAAATGAAACAGTGTAATTATCTCCACTCTACAGGAAAGAAACAATGGCATGAATGCCAGAAAATAAAAATGTCAAAAGAAGAAAATAGCAATAAGAATTGTATTAATCTTCCTTTTTTCAGGACATTAAACAGCATATGACACTACTGTGAAAAATCACAGGCCACCAATCTCAGTTTGAGGCGTGAAAAATTAGTTTTCTTTTTTACCCCAGTTTGAAGCTGGTTATCTAGAACTTGGAAAGGACCAAAATTACATGGAAGTAGCAGCCTGCTTGTGAAAAATGCAGTAACTAAAAGCCCTTGCTTGATTCACAATAGGTTTTCTAACTCCTGAAGCTAAACACGGGATCATAACACTTCATTTATTTCTAGGGCCTATAAACAGAGATTCTATAGTAGAAAGTCATAACCCTGTGACTGAAAACAGGATCAAAGGTGCATACATGTCTTCATACATGTGCATGTATATACCTGATAAAAGCACAAGTAGGTGGAATCAGATCTGTTCTCCTAATATTTTTTTAAAACTGAAATAACAAATGTGTATCTTTATAATGTTATTGTTTCTAATAGCTTGTTTTTATTCTTTTAGTTCCTTTAAGCACAGGAAATGGCAACTGAAAAGTCTGAATTTTCCTGCATTCAGCTACTGTTGTGGGGTGACCCTGGCTGAATGTCAGATGCCCACCCAAGTCTCTCTATCACTCCCCTCCTCAGCTGGGCAGGGGAGAGAAAATACAACAAAGGACTCGTGGATCAAGATAAGAACAGGGAGGAATCACTCACCATTACTGTCACAGGTGAAACAGACTTGACTGGGGAAATTAATTTATTACCAATCAAATCAGAGTAGGGTAATGAGAAATAAAAACAAATCTTAAAACACCTTCCCTCATCCCTCCCATCTTCCCAGTTTGACTCTACTCCTGATTTGCTCTACCTCCTCCCACTGGTGGTGCAGGCGGACAGGAAATGGGAGTTCACCACGCGTTGCCTCTGCTTCTCCTTCCTTCTCAGGGGAGGACTCCTCACACTCTTCCCCACTGCAGGGTGGGGTCCCTCTCACAGGAGACAGTCCTCCAAAAATTTCTCCAACACTGAATCCTTCCCATGGGCTGCAGTTCTTCACAAACTCCTCCAGCTGGTCCCTTCCATGGGGTGCAGTCCTTCAGGAACAGCCTGTTCCAGTTGGGGTCCCCATGGGGTCACAAGTCCTGGCAGCAAACCTGCTCCAGCCTGGGCTCCTCTCTCCAGAGGGCCACAGGTTCTACCAGAAGCATGTTTTGGCATGGGCTTCCTACAGGGTCACAGCTTCCTTCAGACATCCACCTGCTCTGGAGTAGGGTCCTCCATGGGTTGCAGATGGACCTCTTTTCCACTATGATCCTCCATGGGCTACAGGGCCACAGCTGCCTCACCATGGTCTTCACCACGGGCTGCAGGGGAATATTTGCTCCAACACTTGGAGCACCTGCTCTCCCTCCTTCTAGACTGACTGTGGGGTCTGCAGAGCTGTTCCTCTCACATATTCTCACTCCTCTCTCTCTGGCTGAAGCTGCTGTTGTACAGGGGGTTTTTCCCCTCTTTCTTGAATATGTTTTCCCAGAGGCACTACCCACTGGTGCTGATGGGCTTGGCCTTAGCCAGAGGCACATCCCTCTTGGAACCCGTTGGCATTGCCTCTATCAGGCAATGGGGGAAGCTTCTGGCAGCTTCCCACAGAACCCAGCCCTGTAGCCCCATCCACTACCAAAACCTGGCCGCACAAAGCCAGTACTACTAGCAATTAATTGGCATTCCACTGCAAAATTTATTACCTCTCTTCAGAGCTGTTCTTGAGACATTTGTAAAAAAACGCGTTTTGGATTTCTTTTTTAACAAACTACCTATCTCCTCTTAAATCATATCACATTTAAGGAGCTAGATAAACAGAAGTTTAGATACTCATTCAAATCATACCTTCAAATCCCACTCCCCTTCCCAAAAAATTTGCAGACAAGTTGATCTATCTTCTGGGTCTTGGAAGAGGCATACACACCATAATTCATTGCAGCCAACTTTACCTTTTGCCCTGTATTTTGTATAAATAGCCATGGCCCAGAGAACCTAAGCTGACAAAAGGTTGTCTATCAAGCACTCCAAAATACTTCGCAGTACTCCGGAAGGCTGAAATCTCATAATATTAAATGCCAAGTATCACACTCCACACAAAACTGAGATAAGATCTGAAACTCTGCTCTAACACACACCACAGGCCAGACAGAGAAGGATGACAGAGGAAGCCTGCTTCATTTCTACCTCAGCTGTTCAAGACAAGGAGTAGTTCACAATCCTCCAGAAATTAGACATTGCATCTTCCTCACTCACAGTACTCTCAAACATATTGGCAAGAGTTAGGCCAATGACTAATATGTCAGTAATACCCTCCATTGCACTGAACAGTATCTTCTCACAACATTTTCTTAAACATATTCTTCTGTCTTCTGTTTGGTTTCTTGTTTCATTCTTAGATTGTAAATTTGCTAAGGCAAGACTACTTCACACACAGCTGTCCAATTAATAGGTTTTTTTCTCACTGAACAACAAAAAAAGCTAACCTTGTCTTTCAGATAGTACTGTCTGTGGTCACTTATCTGCTTGGTGAATTAATTTAGTTACATAGTACCTGAATTTCATAAAGGACATTGATTTCCTAGTCATTTACTGGTAAGATTTTTCTAGTTCTCACCTACAAGAAGTCTCTTTGTGGCTTGCTTCCTGTAGTTCAGGTGAATATCCAAAAAAAATGACTAAAATTTTAAGCAAAGAGAGCAAAAAAAAAGATCCCAACATTTTAAAAATACATTACTGTACTTTTCTCCCAATTATCTACTTCAAAAAGCATCTATTCAAATCTGTAGCACAACGTACACATTAGCTACATCCCCACATTCACATATTTAGGTATTTTTCACTCGTTGAACTACCTTATCTGCATCCACTTTTCCTCTGATAAATTCCTTCTTCCAAAATTCCAGTGCCTGCTCCAGCGTGAGGCCGATGCCTTTCAAGAAGAGCCCGTACTGCATCCGGCCCCCGTGACGGAGGTGATGGCTGTCACGCAGGGCTCTGTGCAGATGCCGCATGCAGAGCGGGAATGACTTCACAGAGAGCTGGCAAGAAAAAAGTATCCGTTTAAGGCATACTGATCATTTAATTTGCAGGATATATGTTTACTGTGATTATTAATTAGCTCCACTTGAAAATGCCAATGGCTGGAAGAAAAGATATGCATGTACAGAGAGCCTTGGGACTGAATTCATAACATGAGTCCATAAACTATCAAATTCAATAACCATCTTGAGAACAAAATCCAAAGAACAGAGTAATAGAGGTGGTAGCATCAGACTGTCTCCAGCTACAAAGTAACACATGTGCAATTGTTTTCATAAAAAATATACCCACAGTTTCATTACAATATTTCTTGCCTCTTCTTTATTTTAGCTTCTGGAATGGCAAAGTGACCTTTGATAGACTTTTGGGAACTTGGGAGAGGGGATTTTTTAAAAAAAATCTTTGAAAAACAACAAGCAAGAGTAAAATCCTTTGCAACCAATCTGCAGGGTTTTGCCCCTGAAGAATACTATTTCTCATAAAGCAAGATCTCAGAGACTGAAAAATAAAATGTAGCATTTAAGTTTACTTGGGCTCTGCTTTTTTTTCTTTTAACATCCAAGTCATGCCATGGAATTCACTGCCAGAGAAGCACTATCATGGTTAAGATGGACACTGAAAACACACAATTCCTAAAATTTGGATAAAGGAGTTATAATGTGTTTTTAATTGACTCTGTATACAATTTATGCATGGTGTTTTACAGCCAAATTTTACTTCCATTTTATTTACTTCCTTGTTTTCATAACCCCTCCTGTAAGTAAAAAATCAAAAAACAGCATTGAAAAGACTAATACTGCAATGCAATAATCATAAACATCAGGGGTTGCAAGACTGTTAAATAAGAAAATTTTGTTAAACTCTGCTTATAATTATGTTAGGTATTTATGAAAGTACACAAAATTAAACAGCAAATTAAGCAATTCATTATAACTTCACTCTGAGTCTAATCTTGTTTAGATGCATTTTCAGTTAATTCTGCTCCAATTTGAACTTTACCACAATTTCATTCAACAGTTACAAAGCAAATATGAACATAAAAAGATAAAGGCTTTATATGTTGTTTGTACATAGAGTACTTGAATTAAAAAAGTTATACTTCAACATACTATGTAACTCCAGAAACACAGAGAACTTACAGCATCGATCTGCTCTAGAGAAATTTTTCCAGTGTTATTCTGGGCACTGTAATCTGGGCCAACATAACAATGGCTGAAAAACAAAGCAAACAGTATAGCTTCATTTAAGGCAGTTCAAAAATATTTTTAAGTTTACAGATTTAAAAAGAAAATAATTTATCAATTATGGGCTGCAAATATTTCCTATCAGGCAAGATCAAGAAACCAAGTAAGACTTATAAAACCAATTATCAGAGCCAACATAGTAAAGAAACTCTCCCTTGATCTGAAAGGAGTAGTGAGGGGCCACATAGGATTTAGATTACAGGATCACATTACTGTTGAGGTTGAGAGAGACCACTGAAGATCATCTACTCCAACCCCCTGCTCAAAATGGTGTTTGCTGCAGCAGCCTGCTTAGGATCTCATCAAGCTGGATTTTGAGCATCTCCAAGAACAAAGATTCACAACTTTCTGAGCAACCTGTTCCAATGTTCAACCACCACGGCAGTAAAAAAATGTTTTCTTATGTTTAAGTGAAATTTTCTGCATATCAATCTGTGCTCATTGCCTACTGGCCTATCACTGGATACCACTGAGAACAACCTTGCTCTGTCTTTACTCCTCCTTATCAGAACTTACATGC
>WBMZ01008607.1:0-66383 GCA_013400975.1 Atrichornis clamosus | reverse complement strand
TGAAATGAAATGTACAGCACTCATCTGGTGCAAACCATTCCCACGAGTTTTATACCATCTGTGACTTCCTGAGCACACACTCCATTCCATCACCCAGGGCATTCAAGAAGAAACTAAACAAGACAGGACCCCAGGTACTGCCCTAGGGATTAGCCTCCAGATAGTCTTGACATCTCTGGTCACAAACCTTTGAGCACAGCACTTAAGAGTTTTTAGCCCACCTCACTGTCCATTTACTTAGTCCATATTCATCAGCTGTTGATGAGAGT
The DNA here is from genome assembly GCA_013400975.1 of Atrichornis clamosus. Lineage (NCBI taxonomy): Eukaryota > Metazoa > Chordata > Aves > Passeriformes > Menuridae > Atrichornis > Atrichornis clamosus. The sequence goes on along the minus strand of WBMZ01008607.1, from coordinate 66,114 downwards.
GTTACAAGCATCAAAAACCTTGCTAAAATCAAGATAAACAACATCCACTGATTTCCTTCCCATCTATTGAGCCTTTTATGACAAAATGACCAGCTATGAGGTTAGTCAAGAATAATTTCCCATTCGCACATTCCTTCTCCTTACTCTCTGTGAAGCAAGGGTAACTTTTGCTTTCTTCCAGTAATCAAGAACCTTTTCTACTTTGCCATTTGTGTACCATAAAAACAAACAAACAAAAAAAATCCCTGATGTATCACCATGAGTATCGACTCCGGGGAAAAAGTAAAAAATCAAAAACTACCTAAGAGTAGCAATAAGAATTTGGGAAGGCTTTTCCTGCAGTTCTGGCATACCAATACAGGTTAAGTCCTCGCCAAAATAGCACAGGAATTTACACGTACTGTCTCATCTTTCATTCATATTGCAATGAAGCTACTTTTGACAGTTGAGCTAAGTTCAGGTAACCCTACACTACAGCAGAGACAGTCCCGTAGACACTGCCATCCAAGTAATTTCAAATCAAACATAAGTATCTAATGTCTGCTTTTAAATACAGAGACTTCTTGAATGAGGATATATGCAGGGCTGCAGAACAGGCCCAGAGAAATAGTTACAGCAGAATCCAGAACCCAACCAAACTTAAAAGTTGACAGTACAATATTACAGGCAATAAAGCAAACAGGGGCTTTGGATATAGATTATTGGTCCAAAAAGCAGTGTGTGGGGGGTTTTTTGGTGGGGTTTTTTTTTTTTGTTTGGTTTGTTTTTGTAAAACAACCAATTAGGGAAACCAAAAACCACTTAGTAAGTGATCGCGCCCCAGAATGAGTGCTGGTAACTTCTTAAGATGCTCTACCATAATCACTTTAGATCATCTGCTTGTATCCTAAAGTATTTATCAAAATCATCCCAATACGTTAAAAAATTACTAAGCTAAAGAAAACTACTTTTTCCTACAATCTGTAGAAGGGATTGACTTAGGGAAAGAAGCTCCACAGGGACGTAAGTTTTCCTACAAGTGAGTAAAGACTTCAGAAGTTACTATTAAAAATAAGACATGCTCTCTGAATCTTGCTGACCATTACATCTGCACTTGGTAGAAAACTCTAGTGCGAGGACAGAAAACTCCAGCTAAGAGGGGCTGGTGGGAAAGAAGAAGAAAGTTTACTTTTCAGACTCTGAAATTGTTAAATATTCTTATCATGGTAAGCAAACAGGAAAAGATATTATTTTTTTACATTAAAAAGTAGCATATGACCTTTGCAAGGTCAAATGTTCTTGATATCTGATACCATTTAGCAAAGAGCTGGACCCTACAAACTGCCTTCAAAGGTGATTGTCTGAAAAAGCCTACACACTTTATCTACCCAGAATATGTGGTAAACTGGAGTCAGGCACAGAGGCCATCACTAACCATGTGGCCTTTGGCAGCTAAGCTATTGGATTCCTCACCCAAGGAGCTCAAGGAACTAAAGCTTTCAGGTTTGCAATTTTGGGTGCCAAGTCCTCTGATATTTTACAGTAGAGATTCCCCGAGTGTCCGATTTCATCATAAAATCACACTGCTTTCTCCACAGATTGCCATTATTTTCTCTATATTTCTAGTAAAAAATCTCAAGAATCTTGCAAAAACAAAAATCTAAGATTATTCTTTGTTCTATGAACAAAGGTCTTCATTTTTTTCATGTAATTAAATGTAGCCAAAGAGCTTTGTACTGTCGGTCTAAAAATACATTACAACACAAACTAACCAGATTTGTGATTATTCTCACTTTCTTTTCACACTTTTTCCTTTCAGTTTTAGCTCTTATTTTGAACTCATTCTTTCTTCTATTTGACATAGCTATTGAGATCACTTCCCTGACCAAGCTTCTTACTCACCTAGAAATAGCTATAGGTCTTCTTAGTTTATTTTTGAGGTTTACTGGAATAAAAGCAGCAATGTCTTCACTTTTTACTTTAAAAAGTTTTATTTTACCTCCATACATAAATTCCTCTCTCCATTCAGCCTGACTCAATCGCTTAAAACCTCTTTATCTAGAATCCAAAATCTTAGTTACCAGAAGTTTTCTAAACATGTCTTGCAACTAAACATCTATACATACATTTGCACAGCTGTTGACCAAGAGGAAACCTCCACTACAGAAATGTTTCCAAGAACAGTATCTATCTTTCGAATAAACAGCTGTAGGACAGTTCTGATAAACATTGTATTATTCACAGATGTGTTTGTGTATCACAAGATTTAGTGAGGATATGAAGGGCACTCTGTAGATGTTGAGGATAGTAAATAACACCAGTCTATCAAGATGTGCATTTTTCTTTACCTGCTTGTGAGAAGGAGGGTGAGTATGTCTGCATGAGAATTGTGTTATCCATTAAAAAAATCCAGCCTTGCAAAACACCTGGATTTGTATCAACCTAATGAACTATCATTTGAACACAGAATTAACAGAATCATATCAATGTTGGTTGTAAAGGATGTTAGAAGACCATTTAGTCCCACACCTCACTTTAAATGGGATTACGGCCATTACTAGTCAGGTGAGCTATGGCTTTTTCTAGCTGAATCCTAAAAGTCTCCATGGACCAAGATTACATATCTCTGGGCAATCTGCTGCACTATCATTCTGGCATAGACATTTTCCCTGATGTTTGATCTAAACCTCCCAAGCTGCTCTATGTGCCCACGGTCATTTGTTCTGTCCTCTGGCACCATTGAAAAATCCAATACCATGATGTTTGTCCTTCAAACAGTTGTAGGCTGCTATTTGATCTCCCCTAAGCTTGTTTTTCACTAGACTAAACAACGTCAACTCAGCTTCTCCCTATAATTCATGCATAGGCCCAGTCCTGTAGTAGTTTGACAGGATTACATACAACAGTTTTTGTCCATCTCACATTACTCCTGCTGAATATTTTAAACAGCAGAGTATTACAACCCTGTAAACTCCATACCAAGCAGGAGTTGTAAAAGTGGTCTTCTCATGCATTTAGATATGCATTTAGATATAAATTGCTATAGTTGCTAAAGTTTCAGCAACTAAAATCTCCTTGTAGCTTACTAGGAGCATGTGAAATCCCTAAACACAATCTTGCATCAAATATTTTAACATATTAACTAAAAATGTTCTCTTTGGTCTAGTACAAGTAGTACTACAAAGCACCAATGAAACAGAATAGGATAAAAAGAATACCTAAGTCAAGACAAAATACATATTTAGTCTAGAACAATCCAGTTACAAAATAAGTTATTTCCATTTAAAAAAAACAATGAGTATGGGTTAAAATATCTATGAAGACATAACCCACACTAAAATCACCTTTTCTGATGACTAGCTAATTTGTAAGTCACAAGCAGATGTGAATACGTGCCAAAAAATGTGTTGGGCATTAAAAACTAAGCAATGCTCTGTAACCTTCAATTGTATGCTCTTTTCATACATTTCCATCTAAGCTACTGCTTCCCTGATAGAACTCTACTGACATATGTCAAAAATAAAACAATGCTGTAAGAATTCAGATAGAGAAGGTAAAAGAAAGTCTAAAACTAGCTAAAATTCTCCTTTCTTATGAGCAAGATGAAGCAAAATGAATCACACATTCATAGAACTAAATAACAAAGATGATGCATTTGGTCACCTGTCTGCGCAATGATAGACCTTGTTTTTCAAGTTGTGAAGTTTGATATATTTTGTCCATTTTAATGGAGCTTCCAAAAAGGCAAGTTGGAACCATTTGCATAATTTTTTCAGTTGGTGACAAAATATACAGGGAACAGTCCCTCTATTTCCACAAAAGCAAAATGGAAGTGACTTACCTGTTGTATAACATACATACCCAAGGTAACATATGAATGTACAAAAATACCAGTTAGAATAAATGTGGGATATAGTATCCCTGTTAAAATAGATTTTTTTGCAACCTTTCCTTTTCCCATCTTTAAAAAGAAAGCACAGACAGGACCGATTGCTGTGATATTGAAGGACTGTTCCACTTACATAGATGCATAGCATACATCAAAAGAAATTTCCAATTTCTCAGTAATTACTCCTAGAGAGCACAGTTTATAAAAAGCTAACTTAATTGCTCTTGATCTTCAAACAGAGAAGAGTTACACCACTGAGAAGTATTTTTTAAAATCCCAGGAAGATGTATGGTAATAAAAAATGGAAGGTTATTGGCATTCAGAAGTATCCCCAGCTATTTAACAACAACACTGCAATCCTTGTTCTCATTCACTGTTCTTGAACAAAGTTCAATCATATGTAAATAAGCAGAGATACAATGAAAGCTATTTTTCTGATTCTGATTTACGCTAAGAACAACTAAACTAAAAACTCTTCCTATATAAAAGAATTATGAGACTTTTTAAAAATCAAAATAAAATTTCAGGTTTTGAGTACAGATAGCTCAAGCACTAGAGCACTGTAGGAAATAAGGAGCATGCTAACCAGATCTGCATCATAATTTCAGTACAGTGCTGCCATGATAGAACCTCAACACTTCTAATTCATCCAACATGATTTCAGTGATCTTAAAGAAAAGCTGTATGTGTTCAAAAACAGAGCTTTCATTACTGACATCCAATATTTAAGTAAATTTCTGTGGAGGCCGGTGACAAATTTCTATCCCTAAAGACATTAAAAATTCAACAAAAATAAACACCTAAGCAACCTGATCTAACCATATTTGCATTGAGCAGGGGCTAGATTAAATCATCTCCAGAGGTTCACTTCAAGCTAAATTATTCAATGTTTCTAAACCATCTCCCTCTAATTGTACAGACCTTGTCCTCCTACACACTATAGCAGTAAGAAAACTCTCCCATAAAAAGTGGTAAAAAGCAATCACATATATGAGACCAGACACCTATGCTTAACCTGAAGAACATCAGGAAAGTGTTCTTTTCTTCCACTTCGTCCCTTTCCTACAAATAAGAAAGCTTACATATATACACATAACACTACTAAGAGTGAGGCAGACTATTTAGCTGTGTTGTAGAGTACTCTAATGGTTCATACTTTCAGCAATCTCCTGAGATTCAAAGAACAAATTAGGATTCCATTCATCCATGGCAGTGAAATCTTCCAAGAAGAGCAGAGAAATAGAGTATTTGAAACAAGGAAGGCCCATGCTCTGAGCAGTGTGAAATCTGTTTTGCTCAGTAAGAAACTTAACAATTTTGCACTTGCTATGAAAAAAACTTTATAAAAGCTACAAGTATTTTATTTTTACTTAGAAGCAACACTTGTTCTATAAATTATGTTCCATGTCATTTAAAAAGCTTTTGTTAAGTTGAAGGGTTACTTTTGGGTTTTTTTCCAGTCAAAGCCAATCACACAGATGAGGTCTGAAAAAAAACTGTACCTAAGGCATTCTACCAATACAATTACTTTAATCTGTATGAAGGAATATACTCATGCTTTCAGTTTATACTACCTGAGATGCTTAAGCAAAGGTTGAAGTCTCTCATCAGACTGCACGGAAGGTAGTGATCGTGCTGTCAGCTGGAAGAAAAGAGAAAAAGTTGATAGCACAAGGCAGGAATTATGTTAAGTCATGCTGCGTTGTTACAACTTTATAGACATTGGGTAGGACATAATATCTACTATTAAAAATAACTAAGCACAGCTTTCCAGAATCTGAAGTTAGCAGAAATATTTACAAGTTAACAAACAGTGAAAAAACATTTTTCCAAAATTATAACGCTATTTGAATTAAATTGCAAGAAATCATTGAATGTGGTGTACATTTTTCCAAACATATTTGAACTATGTCATATTCTGCCTAGACAGCCTCCTACCAATCACACAATGTAAATATAATCCATTAAGCCATATTATATACAGTTTACATTTGTATAAAAGGAATTTATACATATATTTAGCACTATGTGACTTTTATATAGACATGCCTCTGAGTACACTGTGTGTTTTTAAATGGGCATAATCTCTTCTGCAATTTGATTGTTCTAAAATAAATACATACTCTTTTTCTTATAACTAGTATGATTAGTTAAAACATTCAACATTTTCTGCAAAAATAAACCTAGCAATCTATAGATCAACAAATACATGTCACACTCTTGTAGAATCTTAGTTGACTGGTGTGTTAACTAAAATAATTAGAAAAATATATGTATTAAATTTGCTTAGTATCTGTATATAAGGTGGCAACCTTGACCTATAAAAGCTACAAACATAGCACTTGTGATAATTCTGACGTACATTTAATATAAAAAATTTAATATAAAATGTCTTTCATGAGCCTGTGGCTGCCAAGTTAGGCTGTATTTTGAAAATTACCTTTGTACAAATTTAAAATGTCAACATATTTTACATTGTAAAAATCACCATCAAGTTAAGTATTTTACAGGTAACTCAAAAATAGCATGCACTATTAAACATACTAATTAAAAATATGCAGTTCCTGAAAAACTACTCATTCATCACATCCATTTCACAATCTTTGCTGCTAGGCAGAAGTCAGACTGGGATCAAATTTTAAACTTGCACCTCAAGCTCACAATATCATCCACCAACTAAATGAGAGGAGGTTCAGAGCAGCTGTCTGCCAAGGGGGAGTTGAAGCTATCGAACACAGGGAGAGCAGGGAAGAAGGGGTCATTTCAGCTGTCAAGGCAGCCCTGGACTGCAGCAGTCGCTGTCTCAAAACATGGCTCTTCTCAGTCCCAGGTAACCCAAATGTACTCATCTGATCTCACTGCTGCAGAAAAGGTAAATCCGGCAGTCTCAGCAACCCATTCATCTTCCTTTTAAAGAAGGCAACTATCTTGGCAACTAAAGCATGATCCACATTCCTTTAGTTCATGGAGCTAGATTGAGATGCATATGGTATACCAAAAATTCAGTAAACTCTGCATTTATTCAGAAGTTTCTTTTAATTAAAAACCCCCTCATTTTCCTACCACTGAGTTTTAAATGCCAATATACATATGGTTCTATATTCATGTCCCCTATAAAGTAACCCTTCAATTTTGTTTTAAACATTATCAGAAAATCAGAAATTATTTCTGAAAAGAACTTGGAAGCCTTCTACACATCAGCCAAATTATGACACAAGTTATCAGAACAGAGACTGAATCACCTGAAATACCATCTGCTCCTTTTTCCATTAATAACTTAAGAGATACAAAACCCAGCATTTGTGTGCACACTCAAATACATAGGTATAATTTTACATGAGACAAGCATATGGTATTTTTCTCTATGCAGTACTTGAAATACTGCATTTAATCAGAAAAAACAATGCCTTTATGACAAGATGCTTATGAAAGTCAGACTGGACAGCAATGTAAGCAGCAAACAAAAGTAACATTCAAAACCAGAAAAAGTATTGACATGATTATCAAAGTTATATCTACAATAAACTACATTGCTGTGTAAGCGCTATCAATTAACAGAAACACTGGTTCAAAACTAATTTAGCAGACTTGTAGGAATTGAGGCAGAACAAAGACCTAGTAATCTTCATGTTTAAACAAGATTTTTCTTGACATTGCAATGATAGAATATGGAAGGAGTGGCCTATGCTGGCTGTTCCACGATCCATCATTAAAGGGCAGAAAAACATAATTCCTTGAAGCTAAAGAACAATCCACACAGCCAATATTTTTCTTAGTTTTGGTTTATTTTCCTTACTGTCTTATGTTACACCAACAGTTATGGAATCAGCAAGCCTTAAGAGCAAAATGACTCTCCATTTTCATTTATTATGTTGCCTAGACAAGGTAATGTTCCCTACAGAACATGCTCTTGTAAAAAAAAAGATCTAACACCTTTGAAATCTTACAACAAACACTTTGTTAGGTTAGTTCAAAGGTTTATTTTCACAAAGATGTGGGATCCTTGTGACACTGTTCTTTTCTATCTAAGAACAGCTTTTCTTAAACGTAGTTGAGGAGACCTTATCAAAATATTTGAACATCTTTGATTGAAATAACACATTTTCCTTTAATTTGCCCGGATTACAAAAATAAAAGGCAACATTCTCAAGTATAAAGTCTCTCCTTATAGCTATTTTTTTTCCTAACACAGACACACTAAATAAAATCATCTTTTACAAAGGTCATGATAAATTAATGCTAGTGTTTTTAAACAGCTAAGAACTTCATGAGCTTTTCCAATAGCATTTTTCTAAAAGATGATCCCTATTACAGAATCCAAATTTATATTCTTAAGACTTTTTCCAACCACTCTGAAATGAAATTTAGACAAATTCCTGCAAGCACAGCCTTGGCTTCATCTCTATATGGTACTCAACATAAAGATCATTGTACCAGGGGAAAAAAAAATCAAAAACATGACATTGGATATTTTAGATACACGAAAGACATCAAAATGTCATCAAATAAAGAGCATAGCTTCAAACTCTAATCATGTTGAAGCAGCTTAATTTACAGAGAACATAAAACACTGCCAACTTTAGAAAATTCAAGTCCCAAGACCTGGATGAACAGAGGAGGGGGCAGAGTGAGCCACAGACAAGAACATGCAGACACCTCAGAGTAAAGCTGAGATGATGAAAGCTGGGGTGAGTGATACAGATTATTAAGGCAAATTAAGCACCATGTTATCAATATCACACAGCATTAAACATTTAAGAAAGGAGAAAGAATACTTAACAACATGAGGAATAGGAAATACCTTAAGTCTAAATTTAAAAAAATATACCATCACCTGTGACCTTATAACCTCATATTCAGCAATAACTGAGGGGCAGTTTTTCCAAAGTAGTCATTGCTCAAGATCTCGCTGGGCATCAGTCTGCTCATAGTAAGCTTTGCTTGTGGGGTTTTTTGGTTTGGGTTGTTTTGGTTTTTTTGTCTAATAAACCATTTAGACCTCAATCCAGTCCTGTCACCAGTTGTGAGAGTGAGGAGATCAATGTCTGCCCCTCCACTTCCTCTCATCAGGATGTTGAAGACTGCAGTGAAGTCTGCCCTCAGTCTCCTCCAGGCTGAACAGACCAAGTAACCTTGTCCATTCCTCATATGGCTTCCCCTCCATACCCTTCAGCATCCTTATGCTCTCCTTAGGACACTCTCTAATAGCTTGATGTCTTTCTTACATTGTGGTGCCCAAAGCTGCCCCCAGCACTCGAGGTGAGGCCGCCCCAGTGCAGAGCAGAGCGGGACAATCCCCTCCCTTGCCCGGCTGGCGATGCTGGGCCTGATGCACCCCAGGACAGGGTTGGCCCTCCTGGCTGCCAGGGCACTGCTGACTCACGTTCAACTTTCATTGATCAAGCCCCCAGGTTGCCTTTCCACAGTGCTGCACTCCAGCCTCTCATTCCCCTGTCTGTCCATACATCCAGGGTTGCCTTATCCAAGATGCAGAACCCAGCACTCGCCCTTGTTAAACGTCATACAGTTGGTGATTGCCCATCTCTCTAATTTGTCGAGGTCTCTCTGCAGGGCCCGTGCCCCACTTACTGCCTGAACTATCTGTGCTAGGTCTAAGGTCTATTTGTTCCCATTAAATGCATCACCCAGTTGAGCATGAGCCTGCACAGCAGTGAAATACAAGAGGGAAACAAGGTGAAAGATAAATGGAAACAAAGACAGGAGCGAAATATGACATCATAGTAGTACTTGCAGCAGTAACTCATCCAAAGGAATAGTATATAATTAGAAATTATCTCTTGTGGAATGAAATAATATGATGTTTTACTCTGCTAATCCAACACTACTTTACCTATTCAGGTCTTTCTCTTGAATTTTTTGAAAGAGGGACTACATTTCACAATAGCTATTTAACATTACTAAGCACTACACTTGTTCCAACTAACTCATTAATACTAGACAAACTTTATTCATATTGGCCAGCATTTTAAGATGTTTTCTTGATGTAATCAATCTAACAGAGTATCAGCTTTTATGCAACCAAAACCTGACATACACATTTTTTTATTGACAGCACCTTAGCCATGGCATATCTGAGAGTCAGAATTTCAGATCTCAGCCTTCCCCCTTCACCAGGAATAACTGAGAAATGAGAGAAGACAGTAAGACACTTTGTGTCAAAGCTTTTACCTTCATTCCAGATTTTTTCCTTATCCCTAGTTTACCTAGATTCGCTATCTTTTTGGAGTCTCCACTTGATAAAAGAAAAAACAATCTCCAGGAGATGCTACAAAAGCCTTTGGGAAGCTTCCTTCTCCTCATTCCCATTTTAAGATATGGAGTGGGTTAAAAATAACGCTGTAGAAACATTTTACTACTTACTTAAGGACTGTGTCAAAATATTGGCTGCATTTTTGTAGATACAATACATACCTCAGAGTACTCTTTACATATTTATAATACTTAGGAACTACACAGAATCATAGGATGGTTTGGATTGGAATGGAAGAGCCCTTAAGGCTCATCTAGTTCCAATCCCTCTGCCACGTGCAGTGACACCTTCCCCTAGACCTGGTTGCTCAGAGCCCCATCCAGCCTGGCCATGAACACGGACCGCGCACAAATCCAGCACAAATTCCGGTGAATAACAGGCCTTTAAGTCTCAGTCCCACTCACAGAGGGTCCCACCACAAGTGTTTCTCAATACACTTAATCAAGGCCATGTTTTTATATAGAAAGGGAAACTCTACTGTACAATGACATTTCAAACATAAATCACTCACGTAAAATCTCTTTCCCACTGCAATCTGCCTTCTGTGACAAACTAGTTTTCATGTACACAGTATTCTAGAATACAGCCTGAACAGAGGAAGTAATAGTCACAAAGGGCTTCTTAATGCATTTCTCTCTGATTAGAAGCATTGTTGATGAATAGAAGTTCTGAAACTTTAAAACAACTTCATTTTCAACAAAACCTGAATTTTAGCTGGTTATTCTCTAGAAGGTAGTTTTAAAGGACATGAATTCTCCAGTAAGGCATTTTAGCCTGGCACCAGGCACCAAAACACTTGCTTTAGATTAAATTTCAGATACAATGTCTAGAAAGATTTTGTACTTCTGAGAAAGCCTTAATATTGCTTTGGTTTACCTTTATGGGTCTTTTTTTAAAAGGTATTTCAGAATGATGCTGTTACATGGTCTGTATGATTTTGCAGACACCACTAAGAAGTCATGAGATGCAGATATTGCCAGAACCCCAGAATTCAAGTTAATTACATTTCAGAGAAAGACCTTCAACATCCAACTAAGTTGCAGGCTGTCTCATACCAACAAAAACTGATTGATTTTGAAACATCAGTTATCATGCTAATGTTGTAACAAAATGTCACAATGCAAATGCTATGTAGCTGGGGAACCTGAAATGAGAGAGCAGTGTTTGCATGCCAGTTTGCTGCTGTACCTAGACAGCTGACATTTTAACACTGATCAATTTTCTTTACAAAAAAGTTGGGGTTTAACCTTTCACAGCATCTTACAAATCCCAAGCATTGTACAATATTAATAAGCAATTTTTGGCAAGGCTTCTTCAGTTATTAAAAGTTATTTCAGCAGCATTTACACTGAAATATGCTCAATAAAAACTACACCCAACAATTAATGTTGCATCTATTCCACATCAGTTGTTAACACTCAACCTATACAGCAGCAGATAACATTTTTCAAAACTAACAAAACTGCAAAAAAATGTTTTTGTCATTATCAGACTTTTTTTGCAATGGGTTAATATAATCTAATACATAAAGCATTTGTATTATTTTCACCTAGTGCCACCAAATTTATGTAATAAATAATACAGACTGGCATTACTGGACTCCTAGTACAAATGTAACAACTCTGACATTTATAAAGGACAGGAAAAAATTTCCCTCATGAATCTCTGGTGGATAATGCAAGTGTCAATATAAGGCTGAAGTTGGTTTTGTGGGTTTGCTTTTGTTTTGTTATTTAATTGCATAAAACTCCCCACCAACTCTTGTCTTTCACACACACACATCCCTTCATACAAGGTAACACAAGCCAGCCAAAAGAAAATCACACAGAACACGAAGTGGCCTTTTATGTTTACAGAAAGCAAATCAAAGGCAGCAACTAGCTTATTAAAAAATTTTTTTTAAAGGAATTAAAGTTATATCCTTAACTCTATAATTTTCTTTTTGGACTCTAAAGGGCAGGGAACAATAGTTATTATCAATGTTGCTTAGATGTTATATCTAAAAATTTAAAAACTATATGCACATACAATTAAATATAAATTATATTGTAAAATATATATTCTAAATTATAAATATTATATATAAAATATCTTTTTTTACTTTGCCTTAATTCAAGCTGCCAAAGGACAAATCTTCCATGACAGAAGAAACAAATTAACAGTTGTGAAAAATGTCCTTGCTAGCATGTCCTAGATATCTACCTAATACTTTAAGAACTCTGAAGAAACTGAACTCCACTAATTTCAGCTCAGCATTTGTCAAATGCACTCAGAATAATAATTAATGTTTTCCTGAGGCACTTGCTTCTGAAAATAATTGATTCCTTTTTTTCCATTTGGAAATGTCTAGCTTTCATATTCACACTGAGGTATCTGGGTTGGAGACTAATATTTAGTCTTTAAAGCAAAATTTTTCAATAATTAAATCATGTTTAATTGCTAAGAGAATTGTTGCTGGGTTTTGCAGCATTATTACTTGTACATATAATCATTTCACTTGCATGTGAGGGTGAGAGTATGTAAATAAACTCATCTCTTGTACTTTTTTGCATTCTAAATTAAAGCTGAAGTTGACAGTTACAAAGATAATCATTAGATATTTTTTTCCCCAAACAGGTTATTGATTCCATCTTTTTATAATAGTGTATAGTATGTTTCAGGCTTTAATTATATGTAGACACTTAAGAAGCTACTTTGTCAGCAAAATCCAAATCTCCTGTTAGATAATACTGCTTCCTATAACTGTGAAGGTTCTTCAGTGATTTTATCAACTGTTTCACCACTGACTTAGCCTTTACAGAGAGCTTTCTCAACTTTTAATTTAGTCTTCAGTATTTTTTTTTAATCAACTCCCAGATATCTAGCAATTTTCAAACCAAATAACTGTGTACTGGAACACTTGTCTTTGCAGAAAGCATGGAAAATGAAATAGTTTATTTTATTTCACTACAAACTTTTGATACATGCAAATAGTTCTTATCTCTTCAATAGTGCTTACTGTTATCTGGCTGCATGCAGATCTTTTGTTTCTTTTTCTGGCGTAATTTATGAACAGAAGTTTCTCCCTTTTCCAGACATTCTCCCACGTTCACAGACTAAATGGTGATTTCAGTACTCCAAAGTAAACTGGAATGTGTTCCTCAATTCAACTATGCATTGATGATTTAATTAACTTGCATCCATGAGCCTTACTGAAATGGGAGATCACTCAGACAGCAGTGATTTCCCCAAGGTTTTAATGTTATGATTTTGAAATTTCACACACACCCCTTTGCCCCTTTCTGTTCATTCGTGAGAAGGAAATTGAGAGCCAAAATCTGTGCATAAAATCTCTCCTTGGTAGAAGCTACTAGCCAATACCACACAAGAAGCGACTGGTTAGAACGCATGAAAGATTATTATTGCTCCGTTAAGGACTCTCAAAAGCACTGTGACAAACCATGGTGATGTTTTCCATCACAAACTTCATCAGTCTAGCACTAACGCTGTGTTCCAAACTGCTTTAAGAACATCACATTAGCAAAACTTGTCCGATGCTGAAGCCAATATAGTCAAAAAGAGAAGAAACAACGCTCTATGTACCCATCCAATACACCTGATTAAAAGCTTGTTTTCCATAGTCATCATTACTACTACAGGGCTTCATCAATGCAGACTATCATGAAAACCTTCAGTTAAAAAGCTGTTACGTATTTTATCTTTACAAACCTTATTACTGAAGCCCTAAGCACTACAGGAAATAAATGTCTGCTACAGTATAAAAAATCAGTTACTATAAATCAATTTTATTATAGAACTTCAGGAGAGATATTTCGATTTTGTAACAGAATTTTACTACTGGAAATCAATTATCCATCCAGTTCTGGGCTTTCCACTACAAGACAGATGGGCATACCAGAGAGAGACCAGCATAGGGTCACAAAGGTGACGAAGGGACTTGAGCATCCCTTCTTTTAGTAAAGACTGGGAGAGCTGGGACTGCTCCAAGCCTGGAAAAGAGAAGGCCCTGGAGGATTCTTCCAATGCATATAAATACCTGAAAGGAGAGTGCAAAGAGGACAGAGCCAGGCTCTTTCCATGGATGACCAGTGAGAGGACTACAGTAAAAGTGGACAACAAACTGAAACACAGGTGGTCTCATCTGAACATCACGAAACACTTTCCCACTGTGAGGGTGACTAAGCACTGGTACAGGATGCCCAGGGAGGATGCAGTCGCCATCCCTGGAGATATTCAAAACCTGACCAGACAGTACTGGTCAAACAGCTCTGGATGACCCTGCTTATCTGAGGGGTTGGACCAGATGATCTTCAGAGGTGCATTTAAACCTCAACCATAACTGTGAATCACAGTTGTTTAAAACCAAATACACAATACATAATACAGACCTCCAGTACCAAATATTTCTGAACTACTAGCCTTCCTGTTTTCCATACAAGAGCTTCCATTCTCTAAGCAGCCTCAAAAGTCCCCATTTTCATCTGCAATATAGGGAAGTTTTTTAAATTACTTGTGATTAGCAATTACACACAAATTCTAACAAGATTGTTAAATCCTTTTTCGGGAGAATGAAATGAAGGCATTTTTTGGAAACAAGATCATTTTACTCTTAGATTGCTTTCAGAGAAAAATTATTAACAAAAATCTTAAAATCACTTGTTGTTAGGGTCCAGAATTACTTACCAAAGTCTGTAATCAAGGCTGTTCTTAGTCCTTAAACACTAATATAGTCCTTAAACACTAACATTTAAGGAAAAAGGACACTACTGCAAAAGAGTTTTCAGTGTTTAATGAGTATCCCAAATTTTCATTTATTTACTTTTTTCCCTTGAGACATTTACTACACAATATCAAATAAATTTAAGCAATCCTTAAGAATTCCATACCTGATCATTAGTAGCAAAAAATATAGAAAAGATTTTATTACAACAGCCTCTGTGATGCCAATCTCTTACTTTCAAAACACAGAAGGCAGTATTTGAATTTCGATTGCTTTATTCTCTCAACATGTGGTACTGCTTGAAAATAATTGTTTTGTTGCTAAAACTTAGAAAATATCCATCTTTTAAAGTAAAAAGGTGTTTTTGAATACTTTTGCTGTTGTGCATATTTTACAATATTCATTAACTTTTTAAGAACTAAAATCAAATCTTGCCAGCCTTTTTACAGAGTTTCAAGCCCCAGTTTCCCATATGTTAAAGCACCAGTGATTATATTCTTATCTTTAGTGAGTAGAGCTAAAAACATGACAGACGCTTAAATTACATACTGCTAAAACCCAGCATTAATCTGAGCCTACTTATCATCATTTTCAAACATTTTACTTCATCTCAATTCTCAATTGCCAGTAACACCAATTACATTTCAGAAACATGAGTAAGAGTTAATGTTTAAACATTTTCTTTCCAAAATAGAAAAGGATATTTGTATTAAAAAAAAAAATACTAGCAACTCCAACAACATGCAATGCTTTTATTCCTTTTTTAAAATGTTGATTATATACATTTACAATTTTTACAAATATTTTACTTCTGAATAAACAAATACACTCTGACATGAGAACACTTCCCTCAGGACTCAATTTCATGAAGAAAAAAGCCAAGCCTTCACCGCATCACCCAGGTGCTGACCAGAACTAAAACTACAAGCGTGGCTTACGAAGAGTCAGCTCACAAAACATGAAAGTGAAAAAGCTTCTCCACAGTCCACACTCAGTAGGCAAAATGTCCAATTGGACAGCATGACATAAGTTGTGAAATGGCAGCAACCTGGAGAGAAAACTCATAGAAAGAATTTGGTTTTTAGGATTTTGTCTGAGTTTGCTTCTCTGAAATGGAAAGTTTCCTTGAATTCAAGCCCAACACAACAGAAAACACTGAATTCACAGAGCTCACTTTAAAAAGTGGAATAAAAACATAAGGGGGAAAAACTTAAAAATTGACAGAACTGTCCTAAGGTGCCTTTATATCAATCTGTGCTCATTGCCTACTGGCCTATCACTGATACCACTGAGAACAACCTTGCTCTCTCTTTACTCCTCCTTATCAGACACCTACTTACATGCACTGATAAAATTCACACACGCACACCTCCTGAAATTTATCTCCTCCAGGCTGAACAGCCGCAGTTCTTTCAGCCTCTGCTCCTATGTCCTGGGGAGACCAGGATTAGACACAGCCCTGCAGATAAGGTCTCATTCCGGCTGAGCAGAGGGGGAGGATCATCTCCCTTGACCTGATGGAAGTGGTCCTCCTATGCCATGCAAGACACTGGTAGCTTTCTTTGCTTCAAGGGTACACTGGTGGCTCACACTTTGTTGTGAGTCCAACAGGACTCCAAGGTCCTCTTCTGCATTCACACCCATTCAACCCTCAACCTATCCTGGCATACAGGCTTATTCTGCCCCAGCTGCAAGCCTTGCTATTTCCCTTTGTTTAACTTCCCAGGGTTCCTGGCAATCCATTTCTCCATCCTGTCCAAGTCCATCTGAAATGTACAGCACTCATCTGGTGCAAACCATTCCCACGAGTTTTATACCATCTGTGACTTCCTGAGCACACACTCCATTCCATCACCCAGGGCATTCAAGAAGAAACTAAACAAGACAGGACCCTAGGTATGGTGCAAGAGATTGGAGTCCAGCTGGTCTTGCTAGCCATAGTTTTACAGTTCAGATTGGGGTTAGGGTTCAAAAAACCACAAAGCCTAGAGCTCCAGGGACACTGCAACTACAAAAAACATGTAAAGGGGAGCACAGCACTACTACTTAAACACATTTCTCATTGGCAGTGCCATGCCAGTATCCCTGGAGCTCTAGGCTTTGTGGCTTTTTGAACCCTAACCCTAACCTTAACAGGAAAAGCAGCCTTTAGTACAGGCTGACATGCCTATCACATGCCTGCTCCCAAGGAGAAAGGTGTGGAGGGACTAGTGCCGTGCTCCCCTTGGCATGCCTGTTGTAGTTGCAGTGCCCCTGGAGCTCTAGGTGTTGTGGCTTTTTCAAAACTAACCGAAACCTCAACAGTAAAAGAAGCCTAGTTGAGAGACTGACATGCCTAGCATGTAAGTGCTCCAGAGAGGAAAGGTGTGGAGGGAACAATGTCGGGCAGTGCCACGCTCCCCTTGGCATGCCTTTTAAATTGGCAGTGTCCCTGGAGCTCTAGGCTTTCTAGTTTTTTGAACCCTAACCCTAACCTGAGCACTAATAGCAGCCTCTTGAGAGAATGAAGTGACATGCACATGGCTACACCTAAGGTGAAAGGAGTGCAGGGAGCAATGTTGGGGCAGTGCTGTGAACCCCTTGGCATGACTTTTTACTTGCAGTGTCCCTAGAGTGCTAGGCTTTGTAGCTTTTTGAACCCTAACCCTAACCTGAACACTAAAACCAGCTTCTAGAGAGGATGAAGTGCCAAGCACAGGGATGCTCCCAAGGAGAAAGATGTGGAGAGAGAAATGTTGTGGCAGTACCGTGATCCCCTTGTCATGCCTTTTATATTTGAGGCATACCTGAAGCTCTAGGCTTTGTGGCTTTTTCAACCCTAACCCTAAGAGGAACACTAAAAGTAGCCTTTTCAGAGAATGAGGTGCCCAGGCCATGGGTGTTCCAGAGAAGAAAGATGAGGAAGGAACAATGTTGGGGCACTGCCATGATCCACTTGGCGTGCCTTTTGTAGTTGCAGTGTCCCTGAAGCTCTAGGCTTTGTGGCTTTTTGAACCCTAACCCTAACCTGAACACTAGAAGCAGCCTTTTCAAAGAATGAGGTGCCCAGCACATGGCTGCTCCCAAGGGGAAAGATGTGGAGGGAGCAATGTTGGGGCAGTGCCGTGCTCCCCTTGGCGTGCCTTTTGTAGTTGCAGTGTCCCTGGAGCTCTTGGCTTTGTGGATTTTGAACCCTAACCCTAACCTGAACAGTGAAAGCACTCTTTAGAGAGACTAAGGTGCCCAACACATGATTGGTGCCAAGGAGAAAGGTGTGGAAGGAGCAATGCTGGTGCAGTGCCGTGCTCCTCTTGGCATGCCTTTCATAGTTGCAGTGTTCCTGGTGCTCTAGGCTTTGTGGCTTTTTGAACCCTAACTCTAACCTGAACAGCAAAAGCACCCTTTAGCTGAGGATGAGGCGCCCAGCAGAGCCTGTCTGCAGGGGCTGAGAGGGGAAGGAGAACATCCCTGTGCCTTGCATCCACCAGCTCTGGCTTCAGTTTATGAGTTTGTTGTGCACACTCCTGCTCTTAAAGGCACTGAGCCACAGGCCTTGATAGGGGTCATGTGTGGGTCCCACTGCCACAGTTAAGTTCTAAGGCAGCAGCATTAGTATTTTATAAATAAGTAGCTTTTTTGAAGGCAGACACTGCTGGCCCCCTGAAGAACTCCACAAACACAAAAGTAGGCACCACACCCACAGAAACAGCACATGCAGAAACAAACTACACACGATGGTCTGGGCTGTTCACACATGTTGCTTAATTCATGCACATAAGCCTCTCGGAGCTGGCCACCAACTGTGGTCTCCTCAGAGGCTGCCTCTCAAAGCCCTGACTCTCCCTGTGGACACCTTGGATATCAGCCCCTCCAGCACCAACTCCCAAACCTTCCGCTCTCTCCAGTACCTTGCTCCAGTACCAGACCTATGGGCTCTGGCTCTCCGAAACTACCCACGAGCTCCTCTGGATTGAAGTTTGCTAGCACCACACACATGGAGAGCAGAGAACATGCCTCAATCAGGAAAATAATTAGGAACAATGTTTAATAAGACAGGGGTTTTTTATTAAGCTATTACTGCAGTGATAAGGCACTACATACAAACTTAATTATCATAGATTTCTTTCATTCCCTTTTCCTGCCATTGGCTCTTCTGCTAGATGATCCATAACCACTTAGACACAATCCCACAAGTCCCCTAAATATCCCATAATAAGTTTGCTCTTTTCCATGACACACATGACAATCTTGTGTCCCTCAAGGGTTTGAGCTGCTCCATCAATGGTCCATCAACCAGGAGTCTGTGGTTAGAGTGTTCCTGCTATCAACACTCATCTTTAAGTGTTAGAATTAATAATTTTTGTCCATTTTAAGCAATCTTACCACATTTGATAGAGAAAAAGAATCTGTAAGACTCTAAGTCCTAGCAAGTTCCACAGTAAAATATTAGGTGAGAGACACAATTATCTGTCACAAAACAAAACACTACAAAAACCAAACTATATAAAACAGCAGAGATTGTACAAGGAAAACATGTTATATGTCAATTACAAGAAAATTTTCATAGTTTTCAGTTTGTATCCAAACACCAAAATAATCAGAGGAAACCAGCCTCCTGCCCAATTAACAACATAACTGAAAAGATAAGCAGACAAAAAGAAAACAATTAACTACTTACTGAGATGTGTGGGCTACTTTTCAAGGACAGATTTCAAGAACAGGATACTAGTAACAGCATCAGAACCATGTCTCTGATAAGCCTGTATTTTTTTCTGACTACTGGTCATCTAGAAGAATGCCTGACAGCTACTCCTGTTAGCTAATACATCTGACTTGTTGTGAGATGACTAATGAAATAATTAGACCCTGAACAAAGAAACACACATGACTACAGCACAAGGGCTTAAAAAGACTATGGAGTCCAGCAACCATACGTACAGGATCGAAAGATATATGTTGTTTGAAGCCAGATGAATGTAGAAAAGGATAACCAACTCAAATAAATGCTAAATTGGGTACTGCAACTGCATGTCAGAAGATAAGCTGCTTTACAGTAATGTCCTCAAATAAAGGAAGCACTAAAAAAGTTTTTATGAACAATGTACTCTCCAAGTATTAGTCTTTGAACAGATCTAATATCCATCTTCTGAAACAAGACCAACATATTGTTAGGCAAAACCTGTTAGCAAATATCCTTTGCATTCCTGTATTATTCTAACATTCTTCAAACCACATTTTATGATCCATTGGGAGCCATGAAAATATACAACAGTACTGGCCAAGTGTTTGGTAACAGACAGCAGAAGTTTTGTTCCTCCTAAGTTACAGCAGTTCAGCACCCTTGGGGCAGAGAAATAGAGGATGTAATTACTACTGGCAAAGGATCAGAGGCTGTAATCACTAGTTCAAGTGTTTATATTAGCCAAGGAACTCTTGCTGCTAGCATCAAATCTGTTTCACCATGGCTGGTGAGCAATTATAAAGCCCTAAAGGATCTAAGCTGCTTACAACTACTTGCAGCATGCTCTCATGACAGAAAATAACCTGTGTAAAGGAAGAGTACATAAAGTACATAAAAAGTTACTTTCTACATAGTTCAGCAAAGCCATTGGTAAATATAGTTCAAAAAAATTAAGGTCTATATACAACTAAAAGTTAGAAGTGACTAGATCCAAATATGTATCAGTCCTGTTCTGGGTAGTTTATCAACACAGCAACAGCAAATAAAACTAAAAAGAATCACTTGTCAATGACAGTCACTTACTGATTTTTTTGCAAATTGGTTTGGCATAACGCTTGGACACCAAAATGGCTCCAGTGCCCTCACTAAACTGACCAGATGAACTGAGTGACACATTTTATATGTATTCATTAGATCCTTTCTTATTTCTTGAAACTCAGTGTTCACAAGTCCTACTAAGCGTACCTCCTACAGCACTCAACACATCACATCCTCCCTATGACCATAAAAACACAGGTTCTAAACCTGCACAGTTCTGTCATTTCACTTTTTACATTTTCTTTAACGGTTACTGAAAATCACATGAAATTCCACTGTCCATTTTGCATAAGAAAATTTCCACACTAACTCATGACCTCACCATGACTAAGTCTGTACAGAATACTCAAACAGGAGAAAAATTATCTGGGACAAGAACAACAAAATTACTGAGGTTGGGAAAATCGTATTGTTTTCATTTAAATTCAAGAGATAATGGAAGAGATTAGAAAAAACAGAAAACAGTTCCCACAAAATGCCTATCATAGCCACTCCACAGCCTGTATACAACACTTTTTAGAAAGCAAAGTTAAATGAAATGAGAAATTATTTGTCTAAAATAGTATCTCTGCTCTTTAAGGTCAACTCACTAAGTCAAAATAAAAGAACACATGCAACAAAACATCTTTATTTTTCTTTATTTCAAACTTTCTGTTTCTAATGCCTTCAATAAGTGACAGAAACAACTGTATATTATCCAAATCTGCTTGAAAGTATCACTCAGAAAATAAGACTTTGACTACATCTGTTCAGCTCTAGCTCTTTAGATGATACAACCACTGGTGAAATGAGGAAAGCACAGATGACTGTTACAGAGATAAGCTTGCCCAAAAGACAGCACCTGCCTTGTTCTAACGGTTTAGGTGCATGCAGGACAAAAACAAGAATTATGGATGAACTCAAAAGAGCTTTACGTTCTTACAACACGTGGGCCAGAATGCCAAACAATGAGAGCACCTCAGGCAACAACTGCAAGTGGGTTTTAGATACAGAGAAGGTCAAAGAGACAACATCATCAAGGAGGCCACTGACAGCATATGCCAAGTGTCAAAATTAGAATACAATTAATAAATAGAAAATAACAGACCTGAATATGAGGAGGTGACCAATCCACGAATCTTCAACATTGCAAAAGACTGAGCCCAAGAGGGAAGCACTATGCCTGGAAGCCAAGCCACCAGCCAACACCTGACCTTTGCTGGGAGTGCCCTGTTCAGAGTCCATGGCACCGTGTCTCTCTTTTCTTCACAGAAGTGAGAGTTGGTGAGAGAACCACTTTGGTGGGTAGACCTTAGCTAAGGGCCAAACTCCTACCCAGCCTTTCACATACTCCTCTTCCTCAACAGGCTGGTAGGAGAAAATAGATCTGCAAGTCCATGGATCATGTACCAATTACCATTACGGGCAAAACAGACTCCATCTGGGGAAAAGTTAATGTATGGGCAATTAAAATAGATCTGGATGGTGGAAAACAGAGACAAAAAACAAAACATGACCTTGCTGCAACCCTCCTCTTCTTCCCAGGATCAGCTTCACTCCTGTATTCCCAATTTCATTGCTCAGCCCTACCAAGTGGTACAGGGTGGGTGGAAAATGAAGAGAGTAAATCAAAAACAGTGTGCAGTGTTTTATTTAAGAGACTGCAGTGTTCTTAACTATGTGCTAAAAAAGACATACTAAACCTGTCATGCAGGTTTTTCAATTGTATTTTTTGTTATTAATTAGCCAATTAATTTATCTTTTACTATATTCTTCAATGAAATAATTTATGTACAAAGTACAAAAAACTTACTACCAGTGAAGCAGTATTAAAGATGATTGGCTCTGTTGTAACATCCAGCAAGAGGCAGTTTTCTGCCATGTAAGGCCAAATACCTCTTATTTTCAGAAAGAGGCACTTCAGCTCTAACATCCACTGCCTCTTCAGTTGTTCTTCACTGAACGTCATATCTATAAATTACTCCAGATGAAGAAGGCACTGTGTACGTGGACTGTATTAACTTTCTTTGCCTGAGACAGTTTGAAACTGGATAAAGACAAGGATTACAATTTTCACCAAATCCATCCCCCTTTATCTATGGCACAAAGAGATACTGTAGGAGCATTTGCCTTGCTCTTGAGCTGAAAACTGCTAAAGCACTTTTCAACAGAGTCAAGTTGCCACGGGCCAGATCAAAATCCTTCAAGAATAATGCCACTATGGAAATACAACTGGATAGTAAGACATCCAACCTTGTACCAAACAAGGGCCGAAGAGACCAAATGAGATCAGAGGTCAAAAGCAACATCCAAGGAAAGTCAAAAACAGGGCTTCTGTGTAGAAACACGGGTGATACAACACAAGTTATACAAGCTAAACAGTCAGATTTAGACACAACAAAATTTAAAATAAAAACCAAAATAATCTTCACAAAACATCATTGCTTAACTCAAATATTATATTTCAAAACCTAGTAAGTGATCAGGTAAAACATCTCAGGGGTTTTTTGAACCAAAATACAGCAAAGATGTTTAAAACAGCATGAGAAATTTTTGCATACCACCATATACTCAGAAGCAAGAATCTGCCAGTCCCCACATCTGTTTTCAATAAAAATACAACTGTTTTTTACGTAGTCCTAATGGTTAACCAAGTACTTAAGAAAACACCCACCAAAAAAACAAGCAAACAAAAAAGCCCACTCAAAATAAAACAAAGAGCTTTATATAACAATTATGCACAAAAAATAAAAGGAATTCCTATCAAAACCCCATACATTTTAAGCTGTTTGAGATTGTTTGGTTTTAATCTTCCTTATGTGTTCTTGAGAATTTTTAGTGACTCAGTCGATATAACAAACACTGGGTAAATCCACACCTTTTTTGAAAAAAGTACTCAGGATTGACAGGTAACTTGAAAGGGTACAATAAGCAAAGAGAAATATAAACCATTCTCACCATTCACCTTGTTCATTACTGAGGCAAATCTTGTTTTAGGAATGACACAGTCAGAATTCAATATTCAAATACTAAGTGAATATGTCTCCTCCATAATGACTGTCTGATCCCAGCAGTGATACATACCCTCTACTTTAATTTAGAGTATATTAAATTCAGTGACTACACAGACAGGTCTGTTTTATTTTCCTAAACTTATATATTCTTTTAATTCAAGTTTTAGATAATAAAACACAACAATAAAAATATTACATATATAGAACTCTTTTAGTTAGTGATTACAAGCAGTTAAATGCACTGTTAGGTACACCAACAAATGGCAATTAACTTTTCTTGTAAGAAAAAGAGTAATTTATTGGGACTAGCTTACAAAACTTAGAACACCTTTGTTTTAACTCATACAGTGTCGTTCTAGGGTTGGTTTTTTTGTATACCTTTCATTTCATCTTGCAGATAAATAAATAAATAAAATTTAACTTTCTAAAAAAAATCATTAAGTATACCTGACACTGCCCTTCTTCATTACAGACCTGCAGTTTCACGCGTCTGTGGTTAGTAAGGGGCATGAAAAAATCTTTATAAGTGCCCAAAGTATCTTCAGATAGCTGGAGTTTTTGAAACAGATGCCTGTTTCTAAGCAGATGTCACCTATGGGGTCTTGTAATTTAATGCTGCATAACTAGATCATAAGAGAGTTGATTAAACTATATTTTCAATTCAACACAGTACACAAGTGTATACAGCACTCTGCTATTCTGACTGGAACTTCACCAACAAGACTTATAAATGCAAGTAGCTAACTGGAAAACACGGAACAAATTTTTCTCACGAAGGTATCACTAACAGGGTTAGGAAATAAAGTCAGATCTCTACTACTGAGGAAGTACTATGCCTCTTATTACTTTTATTATTTTGAGAAAGACCATTGCAAACTGCAGGAGTAAACTTTGTTACAGGAGGAAGACAGCAAAACTGAGCTATATAGGAAGTGCTACTTACAGACAAATTATGTCAGAAAACGTGGCAAATATTTTTCAAGGGTATTTTATTGCTCTATCATATTGCAAGAGCAGACAACTGCAGAAGCATTCCAAACTGATATATTTTGTTACTCAAGCCTCTAGTTCTTCATTGATTTACCAGCTAGAACATAGGGAGTGACAGGGTTTCAGCTTGTTCCTGATGTGTGAGAAAACCTAAATTTATATTGTCATTGAAATCAGGCAGACTTGAGCTGAAGTAGAAGCAAATCTGAACTATGCTTGCACTACATTCAAGCTACAATATCTAGAATGATCTTCAGAATGTATTTGCCTCCAGGTGTGCTAAACTAGAGATATCAGCACAAATCCTAAGGATAAGATCATTATGTTAGCATGGAACAGCCTCTGTTACTACTTCCGTCTACTTCTCAGAGTTATCAGTCATAGCACGGCAGAACACAGCTATGGTGGTGAAGGTAATAGAGCCACACGTCACTAATTCTGCTACCGTGAGCTGCGCAGTTACCACCTAGCATAACTTTTTTTGAGGCTGTGGCTCTATCGTGAATAAGCAACATGGTTCATTTATTTATTTACTTTTATTGTAGCTTATAATAGAGTTGTGTTTAGTTTTTTTAAGCTTCCTGCAGAATTGGATTTGTTGCTGGACAGGGAACACACATTTCAACATAAGACAGATCCGACAATGAACAAAATTCAAACAGAACAGAAGTCTGGGAGAAATAAGATTGTAAAATGCTACATCCTCTCCTGGAAACATTTTAGACATAACCTAGAGATATTAGCTAAAACTTGAAATAAGTCTTTTCTACAAGGAACCTGACATGCAATTTCATAGCAATGCTGACAAGAATAAAAACCTGGGACTGAACCCGTGCCACTGTGGCTCCAGAGTACCAGGAATAGGCTGTGCTCTTCATATGAAAGTGAAGCAGGACAGCACTCTAAATATCCAACTGGTAAAAGGGTATCTAGAGAGATCCAATACACAATATTTGCAGGAAAAAAATCAAACACACACAGGGATCTTAAATTAGAACACTGGTCAAATTAAGGTTAGGTGTGACGAATATAACCATATCAAGGCAAAAAATAAAGCTCTAAACACAGCTGTCCACTGACTCTGCAGTATTTCAGGTTATAGAAGACTTGAGGGAAACTGAAAGGATGCTGAAGGAAAATGTTCAAGTAACAGTCTCAGAAAGCTGAAGACATGAAAACAGAAGCAGTTTCAAAACAAATGAGTAGCTAGTTAATTTGTAACAGTTTTCTGCTTTATGGATAAATCCAAATAGCATTATTTTTCAGGATCAGCAGTAGTTGGCAAAAAAATATTCAGAGAGAAAAAAAATCACTCATCTTCTAAGGATGAAACAAAGCTTTTAACATAGATTATTTAAAAAGGAACATGTGCCCACCTAATAAGAATGTAATGACATTAGGAAGAAAACTAAGACACTAAGGAGAGAAAATAAGAACAAATAATTGACCATAGAATCAATGCTAAGAAGTCTCCAAAATAATTAATGAGAGAAACATAATTGCTTATTTATGGTCATATACTTGGTTTAGTTGATGCTAAATCTTATGGAATGAAGTCTGATGACCGAAAGATTAACCTATATTGTTATAGCACCACAGACAAAACAAAATATTACCTCAGACTGCAAACTTTGAATGCACCAGATTAAAAAAAGATTGAGCTACAGATGACAAATATACGGAAGCCTATTAACTGTGCATGACAAGCAGATTCACAGTGAATGACACGAGCATACTGTTCAGACATCACCAGCATTTTTAAATGCTAAAGATTATTTCTTAACTTTCAGTTATTAGTTCATACTGACAGATACAGGTAAATTAATCACAGATGTAAAAATTAATGACATTTTGTGAAGTGCTTATTCACATACCAAGGGAATAAAGCCAACCTCATTTACGTACCTTCTGCACTAGCCCAAACACAACTCAAGTTGCTTTGATCCCAGGCGCCATGTCCTCTCACGGGCGCCCATCGCAACCCACAGCGGAGGCAGCAGCAGCGCCGTCCCCGCGCCGGGCGCTCCGCTGGCCGCGGCCGGAGGGTGCAGCGGTAACCGCACCGAGCTCCGGGACACGCACCCCGCAGGCACCCGGACCGCAGGAGAAACGCGGTGGAAGCTTCAGGGTAGCCGGACTATGCGGAATGGCTGGCCAGAATCTTCTCCCAGACCTCACCGCGTCACCCGGGTGCTGACCAGAACTAAAACTACAAGCGTGGCTTACAAAGAGTCAGCTCACAGAACATGAAAGTGAATGTGAAAGCGACTCCACACTCAGTAGGCAAAATGTCCAATTGGACAGTGTGACATAAGTTGTGGAACTGCAGCAACCTGGAGAGAAAACCCATAGAAAGCATTTGATTTTTACGATTTTGTCTGAGTTTGCTTTTCTGAAAGTGGAAGTTTCCTTGAATTCAAGCCCAACACAGAAAACAATGCATTCGCAGAGCTCACTTTAAAGAGCTGAATAAAGCCTTCAGGAGGAAAAATAATTAAAACCTAACTTGAAAATTGACAGACTTATCCAAAAGTATTCTGAAATTCTCACACTTTGCCTTTTGAATCCTGCAAATATAGAAAACTTTTGAGTCCAATTATGCAGTCAGTGAAGTATATTTGCTGTACCATTTCCAAGCAATATTAAAAGTGCATAGTTTAATTACGTTTGCTAAGTGACAGGACACAGTAAACAAAAAAAGGAATACTACATACTGATTTCAAATTTCCAAAAGTAAGTAGAAATCAATTAGATCTTAAGTATTTTAGCTTCTAAGAGTAATGCCACATGCAAGTCTGAGAGCAATCTTAGCCTCTACATTTTTTGCTCATCTTTACTGACAAATTTCCAGACATTTACACCTTATAAAGATTATTCAAGGAAGCAAAGAACTCCCAAGTAGTCAAAAAGGATTGAGTAAGGGATCTACCAGGAAATGTCCTCTCATGCAAGTCTGTGAAATCTGATGGGATGTACCTGAGGGTATTGAGAGCTGAAGTTATGAACCCATTCTCCATCACTGCTGAAAGGCCACTCCAATCAAGAGAGGCTCCTGATAACTTAAAGGCAAGTCCTCCACCCATCTTCTGATACAGCTATAAGAATGGGTGGGGAACAACAGGCCAGACAGTCTCACCTCAGACCTTGGGAAAGTCACAGTTTAGTATTCTTGAAACACTTGTAATTCATTTGTTTTTAACCAACCTGGCTGCCTTCTGAGACAAAAACTAGTAGATCTGTGACTAAGGAAAGCGAATGTCATTTGCCTTGGCTTTGACAGGGCTTTTGATACAGGATCCCTATATCTAAGCTACAACTTCATAGTCAAGGTGGACTACTAGATGGGTGAAAAGCTGTTGGAATATTTACTGATCCTAACCAGATTACTGTAAAAAGTAAGGAGCTAAGAATTCCATTAACAGTAAATCTGAGTAGGCACAAGCCTGGATGCTACAGTGCAACTGTAGCCTGGGCTTCCAGCCTCTGTTGTGCCACCCATATCCCTTGGCTGCAGGAGAAATTTAGGTGACTAATTGTAATTGAAATTCACCAAGCACAACTGACAAGTCCTGTACCTATGACAAAATGGATGATGGCCAATTTACTGGAGAACAGCTCTTCTGGAAAAGACCTGAAGATCTGGTAAGCAGTAGGCTCAACTTTGGCAGTAAAGACAGGTGGAAAACATAGAGGGTAGAATTTTACTAAACTTGCCCCAGCTTATCAAAATCTTTCTTGTGCTGCGAGCCCCCAAACTAGAAATAATATTCTAGATGTGGTTTAATAAGTGCCAAGTAAAGGGGGAATTCCTTCTCTCTGCCTACTTACTATACTTCTGTTGATACAGCTCAAGAAACAGCTCAGTTCTCTGCTGCTAGGCACTTTGCCAGCACACGTCGAACCTACTGTTGGATTAGATGTGAACTACTCTAAATCCAACCTGCAGTGGTTGTGCTAGAAGTTTAAGCAACAGCATCACATAATCCCATTGTGGTTGCTTTTGCTATGCTATTTAAGTGGCTGAAGGAACATGCATCAGTGGCCAGGGAAATTCTTGGTGACTGTGACTTAAGATTTCAATAGTGCTGCCCAACATTCAGAAAAAAACGTACAGAAAAAAATTGAAGAACTAATCCTGAGCTCAGAGTCATAACTTGTCAGATGAGAGTATGCTACCATCTGCTACACAAAGTATTACATTTCTATGGTGAACCATGACTTAAAAATAAAAATTAAAAAACCCCAACAACACACACAAAAACAAAAGCTGCTTCTTTTCTATTCCTGAGAGGTTCTCTGTGGCTTCTAGATACTGTCACAAAGGCAAAGGACATTTTGAAAGAAAATAAAATGGATTTCTTTTTTCAAGTATCTCATATCCTTCTCCTGCTTATAATAGCAGTCATGCCTACAGAGGAGAAAAGTCTTCCACCTGAAAGAAATGCTCACAATGGCCCTCATACAGCTTCTGCACAGATTTGCCAGCAGTGCTGGCAGAGCACCCAGTGTAGTGCAGGCCAGGAGCTTTCATTCTCCACTACTCCACATTTACTTCTTAATCCCTCAGCAGCAGAGCACAGGTTCATGCTCGTGCTCTGTCTGATGTGTCCTTCCTTGCAACTACTGAATTCAAGTATCCCGCATTCGCTCATGAAAAAATCCAGCTCTCTGAAGAGCCAAGCACCAGGCTGTGGACTTCATTTCACAAGAACTACCCATTATCTTGGCACCATTACAAATTCCCAAAGTCACAGATCTAAACACAATGCTGGTTTGGAAAACATGCAGCTTGGAACAATGTTTTATTATTGCCTCTCCAATTATTAGTTCTCTGTTCTCATTGCAGGCTCTAACAGCATTATCCCATGACATAAGAAAAATATGTAGATGAAAAGAAGTGCCTAATAGTTTTCCACTAGAAAGGGCACTAATAGTGAAAATCAGGGGTTACTCCCCAGCCTAAATTCAGGCAAAATCACATCATCTTTGCATCATCTTTGCAAGATGATCAATTACACTCCCCTCTTCATTCCTCCTGAAATAACTTCAGATTGAAAGTCCAAATGGACTTACTATTTAAAACTGGTTACTCTAAAATTGGCTAGTTGTACTATGAGTGATAAATCTACTGAGAGGGAAGAAAGAAAAAGTACCTACAAGCATCAAGATGCCTCCTCTTCAATGCCTTTTGTTTCTTATACTTCAGGAACATCAGAGAACATACCAAATTTAAAAGCAGTTAACCCCAAGATTTTCATTTGTTCAGTAAAACAATCTAGAGAAAGAATTTCAGTCAACTTTAGAAGCATATTTCAAAAGAAATAATGCCTTTGAAATCACACTTATTAAAATATCTAACACAGAAAAATGTATGGTGTGTGATAGATAAGAGACTGATTTTAAATTTAAATATATCCTAAATTAATTCATAGCTGGTATTCTTTAGTTTACATCTTCCTGTTGCATTTCTTTTACTTACTTGCTCATGCAATATGAGATATCAACTTTTACTGAAAAACAGGTATTTGCTTTCTGTCACCAAGGGGTGTCACATGCCTAGCATTCTAAAAAATAGTGCCTGGGAGACTCAACTCTTTCAAAAATTACGTTAAAAGCCTGTCATCTGGAGTAAGAAGTGATTAATTGTTTTATTCATTCACTTTGACAACTGGTGACATTCTACCCACTTTGAAAAAAAGTAATTCAGCATTTTCATTGTCCACAAAGAGGATTCTCCTGATTCACACCTTAGTTTTAAAGAGAAGGGATGTGGGGCGGTTTGTTGGGATTTCCACATCTTTAAAATGTATAGTTGTTGTCTATAAATCAAAAGGATGGAGTAAAAAGAAATATAAATAATGTTTGGGATTAAGAAATCTGGTAACAGAACAACCTTCACTTCACTTTGACAGCATAACCAAGAAAATAACAGGGAAAACTCATGGGTTTTTCTATTACCTAAGAAGCTCTAAGCACTACATCCAAATTTAATCCATTTCTTTCATATGTACATATATAAACAAAGGCTGCAGTCATTAATAAACCATGTCATTTTTCTTACCTTGTGGCAGATGGTAATAAAAAGACCTTTGCTTTCTGATATTTGTTCAAGACTACGGATTATTTGAATTAAACATCAATCCTTACAAACAGAAAAATACTAGTATTTACATGAAAAGGAATTTGTTTACATAAACACAGAAAAAAAACTATAGCTAAAAAGATCTTTCACAAGCTACACAGAAATTGAAACTGAGTATCTGTTTTTCCTTGATACTTCATCTTATTTTCTGCCTTTCTATAACTCAGACACTGGACAGCTAATCAGTGTCCTTCCAAAAATCTACAGAGCACATGCAATTTTAAAAGATTTCACATATAGCTGGAGACTTCCAAATATATCATCACCTTCCAAAATCCATTTTTACTACAAAATATCTACTAAAAGTATTATAGTACTTTACTGCCTCCTCCCTCAGACAGATAAGGCATCATCAGACAGGTGAGATCATACAAAACATTTATGTACGTACTTACACTTGACACACTACTAAACGTGCATAACTCACATACGATCTATGGAATAATCCAGCAGGGAATTCAATCAAAAGAAACCCAAATCAACCGACGAGCCAGAATCAGTTGAGCGTAAGACACTGATCACCCTACTTTAAAACACCTCCCTGCGTCAAGATATTCAGGAATAGCGCAGTACTCTCCTGAGACTGGTGAGTTGTTGGCCACCAGAAGGACAGTGATGATCCAGTAGGAGCCTGGCAGCACAGTACAGGCAATGCAGAGGCACCTGATGCTTTCCTGGAGATAAGTTATTATTCAAACAAGGATCTGCTTCTTTACAAGTCAGAGGTGCAAAATGAAGTCACAGCTGGGAGAGGAGGGGACAGGCAGGGTACACCAACCAGCCCAAAGCTACTAGAGCCAAATTTAACTACTCCAACCCATATTTGCAGCCTAATTAAATCATGTGTCTAATATTTAATGAAGACAACACTCCAGGAATTTCAGTGATAGCCTGTACAGGCTGTCCTTAAGACACCAAGGTGTGATTTTATTGTAAAAATTCTGTTCAAATATACTGCCTCTGAAACATACACTGCTTTCCTGTTATGAGGAAAAAGTTATTCTGAAAAATAATCTTCATTTGCAAGAACTACAAAAAAATATCACTTCCTCTCTAGTATAGTTATGCATATTAGCAATTAATTGAAGAAGAAATACATTAACAGATGAAATTTCCTTTGGGAAACTGCAGTAAAATGGAAAGTCATACAATGAGACCAGACAGAAATCAGCTGAAGCAACACAGACAGTGACTAGCATTTCCAAAAATACTCAATCTATACTTAAAAGTTTGAAAGTACATATTCAATAAGTTAGAAAAGTATATTGATACATTTTTTCTTAAAAGAGTTCAAAACACTTGAGTTGTGTAATCAGTAAAATTAGTGGGGCCTTTTAAAATTAGTCTTACAGTAGAATTTCCTTTAAACACATCTTGCCAAAGGCATTGCTGAGATAAAACTTGTGCCTACTTTAGTCTGACATGCACAGCTTAAAGGAGTGTTCCAACTTCTAAAAAGATTCTATACATGAATTAACCAAGTGTCACCTGATATGATTGATATCAGGTGTTTAACTTATTTCATGTCCAATTTTGAGCTACTGACAGTCATTTCCCATTCTTCCTTCTGACTGAAAAAAGGATTTAAGATTTAGTACTTCCCCACAGGTCAGACGATCTTTATCGTTCGTAGGAATGGCAAAGAACACGATAATGTCACATGTGCAGTGCACATTCCTTGGCTTAGGCTACCATAAAACTTTACTCAGCAGAAGAGCCACTCTCCATATTTCATTGAAAAATGTGTGAAAAAAAGATCATGTAATTGGAGAGGTAGTCATCACAATTTTTAGTGACTCAACCCATTTCTTTCGGCCTGCTCCATAAACTTGCTAAGCCAGAAAACAGTGGATGAAATTAACTCCAGATGAAGTTACAGCTATCAGCAGTAATCAAAGTTACTGCTACAGCTATCACCTAGCAATTGGCTGTGGGTCACAGAAGGCCATAAGAAAATAATCAGGAGAAAATGCAAATTTGTAACACTGTGTCATCCTGAGGTGCAGACTTTTGTTTACTTACCGAATGCAGGTGCCATTACAGTTCTCTCACTGACTATAATGCATCACTTGCAAATTACTGTTACCAGCATATTAATAAATGACATTTAACAGGTACCATATTAACTGAGGAGTTTCCACGTTATCACATCTATTACACAAAATAGAAATAAAATTGTACTTGCAACTAATACATTCAATTCCAATTTTTATTTTTTTAATTTGGGGAACATCTTAATAGTTAAGCAAGCCTTCCACATGCTTCAAATACTGCAAATCTTCTTTTGTTAGCTTGACTATCATGAAATACCTACATGGATTTGAAGATCAAAGCATTTCCAAACAAATCAATCCAAACAGGACCATGTGAAGACACAGCTACTCTTTATGCTGCAAATTTAGTACTTAACAAAATCTTATACTCTGTACTAGAGATGCAAGAAGCCAGGAAAAGAAACAGAAAGACAAAATACTGAATACAGTCAAATTTCATTTAGCCTCCTAATATTATTTATAATTACTTTATACTAGCAATCCATGTGGTCTCTAGAAGGAACACATGTACTTCAATTAGAAGAGGAGATAAAACACAGAAGAATATATTTTAGAAAACAGGCAGCAGTGGGACAATGGCAAAAAAAAAGCCCACAAAGAAAAGTCCAGTAACAATTCCACATACAAGCTCCAGTCTTCACTTGACACACACACACTCAGTCAGTTCCCCTAATATTACTTCTCACACACAAAAAATCACCATTTTATTCAGTTGACCTGTGCCTTAGACAATGACCTTAAAATATAATACTCATAAAAGAAGACCACCTGCTTCTCTTCAAAATTCTCACTGCAAACTTTGTCTGAGAGATTCAGAGGACAAAATCACAGTAATCACATTTTACCTTACTCTGCCAAAGTTATTACCTTACTAACCTTGTATGTGCATATTATAAAAATCATCCATTTATGTTACAGTGAATTACTTTAAGTTAACACTGGGAACACAACACCTGAAATGAATTTCAAGTGACAAGACCATCATCAATCATACTTTCTCAACATTAATGCCACCACATAAAGCCTTCTGCTTCACTGCTTAAAAACATAGGTGTTTTAGGAAAAAAATGTTTCACAGATGGTGCTATGTATAACGATACTTTTCCCAAATTATGGGGTTCTTTGAACATATAGCATAAATCAACCAAAATAGCATATTTATTTGACTAGTATTTAATTTTAAAAGACAAATCATTACAAATATTAGTAAAGCAACTTGATCCCAATTTCTAACTATTTAGAAGATTACATGCCAAATCAGGAAAGGAATCAATAAAAAAATATACAAAATTAGGAAACACTAACAAGGTTTTCCTTTCACACCAAATTCTCAAAACCCAACGATTTTATTTGTAGACATTTTATCAGATTATACAAGATCATACATCAGAGTAAAAAAATGCAGGCATTAAACTAGGAAGGTACACGTTCTATCAAGATTGTATGTATTAACATTGGAATAAAATTCTTATGGCACCAATTTATGCTATTTCCAGTTTGTATTTTAATTTGCAGATAGTTAGATCCTATATGATGTTCTGACAGTGTTTTCACAAAAGCAACTTTTTTGCAGTAGAGTTATACTTCAAAGACCAGTCAAGTTATTATTTCAATTGCTAGGCAGAAAAAGGGGCAGGATTTAAATACAAGTATGATAAATTTATAGCTCAGTTATGTTATCATTGATAATGACCAATCTTTGTAAGATAAACTCTTCAACACATAATAAAAGTACTCACACAACAGGAATATCTGCATATTCTCAAGCATCATCTTATGGCTTTAAAATGTATTGCTCAAAAAGCACTAAAACTTTAGGACAAAACATTTTCCTGAACTGTAATGTTCATTAGAGCAAAATGACATAATGATTCAATCTATTTGATGCAAACACTAACAGAGGTATCCCAGTCAGAGTCAGGTTTTTCAGTATCTAGGATCCCCATATCTTGAATTTATCTGTGAGCTGTTTCAGAGAAGGAGCCAGGAAACACCGAAGCTAACACGACTGTGTGAGCTGGAACCAGAGTGCTGAACCTCCTTTCCTCCATTATCCAACCTCAGCAGAACTACAAGCCTCATGAAAAAGTATTAAGAGAACAGTCACAGATAACCCACCACAACTTAAGGACCAAACTCCCACCCAGCTGCTGAGAAACACAGGGAGACTGATAAGCAATTAACACTGCAAGAGAAACAGATTCAACTGGGAGAAAATTCATGTAATTTACTGTCAATGAGAGTCAGGTAGTGAGGAGCAGAGACAAACACGACGACTTCCCCTGCTTCCCTCTCTCACCAGCTGCACTGTGCTCCTCCAGCCCAGACTCGAACCCCTCGCACCCAGAGCCGCGCAGGGGGTGGACGGCAGGGGCAGCTGTGACCGGTGCTGAACAGCTCCTCTCCACGGCTCCTGCCTGCTCACAATCTCCCCTGCTCTGGCATGGGCTTTCTCCCATGACGTGCAGTCCTTCAGGAAAACAAAAATGCTTAAGCATGGGTTCTCCACAGGCTGTGGTTCCTTCAGGAACTCTCCACCTGCTCCAGTGTGGGTTCCTCCTTCCACCTTCTCCCCCTTTTGGTCCTGCTTCAGATTTCTCTGGAGCAATCCTCCTTTGTGCAGTACTGAATACAACACAGCTCTAATATGGGTCTGTGGGTCTGAGCTATGACACTAAGCTGAATCTTCTGATTTAAAAAAAAAAAAAAAAGAAAAAGAAAACTACTTTCCTTTCCTCAAATATGATATTCATAATTTTGTATGTTAGTGTAAACACAGTGAAGCCCTCATGAATAAAACATAAAACAAATTTTTATTAATTTAAATTGTGTTACGTTTTAAAACAATTGTAGAGCTAACATTATAGCTCACATGTTGTTACAGAAAATGTTTAAGCTTTCGCGTTTAATCATCATTAATGGCACAAGGAAATTATTTACTATCAAATGGGTCAGAGAACACAGAAAGAAGGCCTTCACAGTATTGATTTTGCACATAAAACTAACATCTTCAGCTGCATTTGGAATTGCCAAGAAGGCTTGACTAGTATCACCTCCCCCTATTACAAAGAGTCAAGAAATAGCCACAGTTGGGATGTCAAACTTATTTTTAAATGATGAAACAGAACATCTGAGGGCTTCATGCGCTTGACTAGTAAGTGATTAAAGCATAACTGATTGAACTGAATTTCTGCCAGTGTCAACATAAAACTTTTTTTAAAAGTCAGTGCTATGAATTATTTACCGTTCCCTCAAAGCTTAGTGTCAACACATCAATTCACTCTCATTCTATTCCTCCTTTACAACCCCAACTAGAATCACACTGCAACATGCAGGATGGTGACATACACCGCAATGTAGTGAGAAAAGTAACAAGGTTAGGCAACTATCCAAATTATTCAATGCTTTGGAGACCCAGGAAGAGCAACTTAAGCACAAGCACATTCCCATAAGGTGTACAATTTCAGAGCACTTTGGAAAAGACAGGGCAGACCTTCATCATGATATCACTCCTCTGTAGGCGTAACTCCTTCCAAAAACCTATGCATGTGACTGTTTGGAGTAGCCGCAAATAAGCTCCAAGAGACAAAACATGCATCAAGTACAAATAATCAATAACACTGCAGAAACAACCCATACTGGAAAACTATGCTGCTTTAACATTGAAGAATTGCATCATTAATGAGAGTTGTAAGAAAGATTCCTCAAAACCATATGCTTGAAAGACCATCTTTCCACAATCTATAATCAGGGTGTTTTGTTCCTTAGAAGTTTACAACAGACTGCCAAAACCAGAAGTATTGGGCAAAGTCACAGAATCACAGAATTAACTAGGCTGGAAAAGACCTCTGAGATCATCAAGTCCAACCTATGACCGAACATCACCACGTCAACTAGACCCCGGCCCTAAGTGCCAAGTCCAGTCTTTCCTTAAACACCTCCAGGGACAGTGACTCCACCACCTGCCTGGGCAGCCCATTCCACTATCTAATCACCCCATTTGTGAAGAAATTCACCTAACTGTCCAACCTGAACACCACCGTGTCAACTAGACCATGGCACTGAGTGCTACATCCAGTCTTTCCTTAAACACCTCCAGGGACAGTGACTCCACCACCTGCCTGGGCAGCCCATTCCACTATCTAATCACCCAATTTGTGAAGAAATTCCTCTAACTGTCCAACCTGAACTTCCCCTAGTCCAGCTTGAGGCTACGTCCTCTCGTCCTGTCACTTCTTGCTTGGGAGAAGAAATCGACCCCCACCTGGCTACAACCTCCCTTCAGGCAGTTGTAGAGAATGGTAGGGTTTCCCCTGAGCTTCCATTTCTTCAGGTTAAACGGCCCCAGCTCCCTCAATCATTCCTCGTAGGACTTACTCTCCAGAACTTTCACCAACTTTGTTATCCTTCTCTGGACACACTCCAGCACCAAAATGTCCTTCTTGAATTGAGGGGCCCAGAACTGGACATAGAACTTGAGATGTTGCTTCACCA
This sequence comes from Atrichornis clamosus, assembly GCA_013400975.1. Lineage (NCBI taxonomy): Eukaryota > Metazoa > Chordata > Aves > Passeriformes > Menuridae > Atrichornis > Atrichornis clamosus. The sequence goes on along the minus strand of WBMZ01008607.1, from coordinate 28,824 downwards.
GTGCCAAGTTCAGGAGGACAATCACTTCCCTTATCCTGCTGGCCACACTATTGCTGCTACAGGCCAGGATGCCATTGGCCTTTTTGGCCACCTGGACACACTGCTGGATCATGTTCAGCCACTGCTGATCAGCACTCCCAGGTTATTTTCTGCTGGGTCACTTCCAGCCGCTCCTCCTCAAACCTGTAGCTCTGCATGGTGTTGTCATGACCCAAGTATAGGATCTAGCACTCGGCTTTGTCGAATCCCATACCACTGCTCTCAGCCCATCAACTCAGCCTGTACAGATTCCTCTGCAGAGCCTTCCTGCCCTCCAGCAGATCAACGCTCCCACCCAACTTGGTGACATTTGTGAATTTACTACGAGCACACTCGATTCCCTCATTACACAGGACCAGGCCCAGTATGGAGCCCTGGGGAACCCCAGTAGCAACCAGACACCAACTGGATGAAGCACCATTCACCACCACAGCCTGGGCCCTGCCATCCAGCCAGTTTTTAACCCAGCAAAGTCAAAATAACCAACAGAAGATGTAAGTTTTTAACCTAATTTTACCAACTCCTATAGACATAGCATTCAAGCCTAATTTGGATTATCACCATTAAGGTCTTTAATTCTCAAATTCTAATAAAACAAGGATTGTCCATTAGAAAGTGCTGAGAAACAAGTATAAATAGCCAGATCCTGCAAAACCAAACATAAATACATACTCCCAAAAGAATACACAAGTAATGCTTACCAAAGTGGTAATGTTATCAAATACACTCATTAAGAGACAAATTAAATAACAAAACAGGCAATGATGTTCAAGACTCTATTACTTCTTAATTAAGTCTGACCATGATGCACAACTTCTGTACAAAGTCATGAAGACCTCTGTATCACCAGAGTGCCTGAAATGAAACGCATTTCTCTTGGCTGATTTCTCCTTTGCAGCAGACACAAGCATCCATGTCCTACAAAAGCACAGTTAAACCACCTGTACTTGCAGAACTTCAGCCTAGATCAAAGAGTATTTCAACAACTACTTTTCACAAACAATACTGGGATTGTGCTACTGTGTCATAACTTCTGCCTCTTCAGTCCACACATGGCTGAGGAAAATTCCTAAAGATTATCCTCTGGGTTTATATATATATACAATCCTTTCTTTAAAACGGTATTATTACAGTGTCACTGAAAAGTTATGATGTTAATAGTTTTGTTCTAGTGAAACTACACTAAGTATCCAGCTACCATGTCAGTTAAGCCTCTGGTGTAACAGAGTAACATTAGACTGATCTCTGTAAAACATGCTGGAATTTTGGCCTTCATTTCCAAAGACTCAATAATATTCCAAGCATCTCTCAGCAGTGCACTGTGCTAGCTAAAATTAGCAGAAATAGTTTACTAAATGAAGTTTTTCAAACTATGTTAGCAATCAAAACCCTCTAAGTTCAATCAAGAGCTTTGGAATATCCTTCTTTTATTCCTTACTCAGAAAACATGGCAAACTTTAATAAACAAAAGCTTATGTATTAAAAGACTAATACAAACCTGAAATACTGCAATAACTTCAAACATAGCAGTTCTGTAGAGGATAGTTTTCCTAGGTCATGAGTGTTCAAATTTCTAAACCTGACTACAAGCATAACATAAAGGAGTACTTCTTTCCTATAAAGCAGCTATTGACTTTAAGTAATCTGGGTTAAATGAATAATATAGTGTGTGTGTTCATAAGAAAAAGTTTCAGATTTCTGCTCAAACTGAAAAATCAGGAAGCCCACTTATTGCAGTTCGTACTGGTTTTCAGACTTCTCAGCTACTCACACAACAGGCAAATTCCAAAAGTCCACAAGGCTTCTAAAAGTATTTTGAATAGATGTAAATAACCTGTGTACTTAGCCACATTTCTGTAGAAATACATTCATTGTTTTTAAATCCCGCACAGGTATTATCAGCTTTCACCAAGAACACTACACATCAAGTTAAACATGGCTATCTCTAGTCACAGTTGTATTAAAGAGTTCCAACGAAAATGTTCACATAAGACTACCACAATTTTCACTGTACAATAAGTAATGCCACAGACTCCAGTTATATTCAAAATTGATAAGATTCCAGTATGCTAATTTTCTAATTTGTTAAAGGAATGCATTTTTACTTTCCACTATTTGTTTACGAAATGTTCACAGTCAACCTTGGTATAAATGTGACATATCAATACAAAGTTTTGAAAACATTTTTAAAAGCAATCCAAATTGCCCTTATGTTGTTCAGTGCTGCATTTTCTAGGACTAAAATTTTGTGCATCAGACATAAGCACCAACTTTTAAACCCTGTGAAGAATCTCATATTGTAAAACTAGCAATTCCTGAATTTATCACTGAATTACTAACAGAAGGACATTCACATACAGAATTTACCATACATGTCCTAACTAGATGTGATACCTCAAATACTCATATAACAAAAACTTTACTTTTGCCTGATATATTCTGGCTTTTCCTCATTTCAGTTCACAGAATATTCTGAGTTAAAAGGGATCCACAAGGATCATCAAGTCCAACAACTGTTTTACTTGTTCCAACAAAAAACTGTTGCAAAATGTTGTGGGAGAAAAGACAGATATGAGTAGAAAAAACAGTTGTGAGCATAGGGGTAACATGTTGAATGAAAGGTCATATCAATATCTCTGTGAAAAACTTTTTAATTTCCTCTAGAAGAAAGTTTTAAAATCCTCTAGAAGAAGCTTCTTTAGAATGCACATCATATGCTAAATACCATTTAAAATTAATGAACACTCAGCTCACAATGAACTTTTTTAGCGCTGCCAGTACTTGTAACAAGGTTTCTGGTGTTCTGCAGATGGAAGCATATAAATTTAAAAACCCAAAAGGCTGTTGCCCAAGAGCGTTACCAAACAATGCAACAAGAGTTATAAAAATCAGACTTTATCTGACTTACCGCCAGTGCTTTAGACAATTTCGTTCTATAGTTATTCAAAACAATCACATCAATCTCCTTAAATGGGACATAGGCAAAGCCATCTTTAATAAATACTCTTCTGGCTCTAAATAAATCCACAGCATCTGCAAGTCCAACCTGACAAAGAAAGACCCACATTGTAGAGCATCACCATAATGCAGTAGCAATGTCTACAGCCCTCAGATTCAAGACGGACAAGTAACGTTATAAGTCAGTTTCTGTTTTTTAACACTCTCCAGACAAAACTCAAAGACTGTAAATTAAATGTTGACTTAGGAAGAGCTGATCATTATTTTGGTGGGAAAATATTTTTTGCTTACAGAAAACCATGCAACTAGGCAAAATAAGCTACTTCAAAGTTTGCATCTACAATTATTATATAACTCAATTATGTAACTTTGCATCACTTACTGACTTGCTATTTGAAAATAGACTTCTGTTGGCCTTCTGTTTCAGACATCTTAAAATATTTGATTCATGTAAACTACATGCAAAAGGTTTTGTAAACAGATCTGGAATCCAACCAACTTTACTCCAAAGAATCAGTGGGCTACATTAGAAACTTTTTTCCTCTAACCTTGCTCTCTTGGAAAACGAATTTCAGGCTAATACAATCAAACCAAACCTGGTTTCAGCAATAGATGTTTGAGAATGTCTCCATCCTGAAAAGATTGGCAACCAGGCAAATTAAGTCATTTGTCTGGGAAACATTAAAACTTAGGATCATTTTTGTGGCAAAAGCAAGGGACGGCAGAAGAAGACAGAAGACATTAAAAGGAGCTTAAAGCTTCCTTCATTTTCCCAGTACCTCCCCCCACCCTTATATTCACATGAAGTAGAGGAACTCTCATTAGTCTTTTAGATACTTGGACTAGGTGTTAGTAATAGGTAAATTTAAAATTAGTAACTCTACATTTAACTGAGAGAGAATGGATGCAGATCTACGGAACTTAGCGATATATACTTACCTTATAGAACATTTGTTCTTTTACTTTAGACAGACTGAAGCCAGGGGTTGATGCACACAGCTCATTACACAATTCATTTTTCAGGTCTTCACTAATCTAAAATTAAGAATTTATTTTAAAACTGTTAAAATGCTTCAGGATAAGGCTTTTTTTTTTAATTAACATGAGGCTAAAAGATTACTTAATCTAAATATATCATCAGTTTAGTTGAAAAGAGAAAAGTAAGTACATATTCAGCAAGTGATCACTAATAACTCATTAAGCAGAAACCAGCAAAACACTAGCAATCCATAGTGTTAAGCAACCTCCACTCTGAAGCAGAAGGGCAGATTTTAAAATAAAATAATTTTAAACATTAACACAAGAACTGTAAAAAACACTTTTAAAAAGTCACCCTCTATAAAATAAAACTTGTGACAATCCCTGCTGGTCTCTACATATGCACTGAAACAAAGCAAGATCAGTCAATGGCAGTTAGTGAGGACTTAAACAACTTTGTCAGATTTTTAACAAAAAAAACAGTGTTTGCTTATTTTTAAATACAGACTTTAAAAAAAATTATACATAATCTTATATTCATGAATTCAACTTTCCTTTTTCTAAGGAGTGAAAACAATGGTATATTTATTGTCCTCTAAATGTTAGTGCTTTCGCAGTTCTTGAAACAAGTAAACCAGCAATGCTCTAATTTAACAACTTGAAGTATTTTAAAATCACAGTATTACATTTCCTAATAAACTTAAATACTGCATATACATAAATACACATCATTGAATCATAGAATATGTTGAGTTGGAACCACCAGGATNCCCACCAGGATCATGGAGTCCAACTCCTGGCCCTGCACAGGACACCCCAAGAGTCACACCATGTGCCTGAGAGCATTGTCCAAATATTTCTTGAACTCTGTCAGGCTTGGTGCTGTGACCACTTCCCTGAGGAGCCTGTTCCAGAGCCCAGCCAGCCTCTGCGGGAAGAACCTTTTTCTAATATCCAACCTAAATCTCTCCTGACACAACTTCAGGCCATTCCCTTGGGTCTTGTCACTGGTCACCACAGAGAAGAGATCAGTGTCTCTCCCTCCTCTTCCCCTCACGAGGAAATTGTAACTGCAATGAGGTCTTCCCTCAGTCTCGTCTTCTCCAGGCTGAACAGAGCAAGTAACCTCACAAGGCTTCCCCTCAGACCTTTCACCATCCTCGTGGCCCTCCTTTGGACACTCTCTAATAGTTTAATATCTTTCTTATATCGTGGCATGCAAAACTGCACACATTTGCAAAACATGTTCTTGATGAAGTATAATGTAAGTAGTCCCTGACTGAAAGGAATTAAAACATTAAGGAACACAGAATACCTTCTGAAAATGTAGATGGACAGAGATCTCACCAAAGCATAATGTTGTGTGACGCTGCACTCCATAAACTGGATTTGTGCTCCAATACCTACAGTAAGCTGATATAAGGTTGCAGTCAAGGTAGCTTTTAGAGGCTAGTCAGGAACCAAGCCCAAGCCATCACATGCAATAGATGCACAGACTCCAAATGCAAGATAAAAAAGATACCCCAGTGTCCTTCCCCTCCATGGGAAGGGACGTGCTTAAGCAGTTTTCTTCTCTGAATGGGGCAGAATATCTAAGTTGTTGACCAACACTGATATGCAGTTAAATGGGCATTTAAACAAAACTTTTTTTCCTTCTCAGTTGAAAAACCCAAGAAAACAAAACAAAGCACTTTTCTTGGAAGTCGTAGGAAGGGCCCTTTAATTTCAAACTTGCAGCAAAAAAGTGATTTGATAAATGCATATGAAATGGCCAAGGCAGCAATGTCGAGAAGGCTTATGGCGACCCTGTCTGCATCTTGATGTAATCTGTAGTATTCTCTCAGGAAAACCAGCTTTAAAAAAAAAATACTAAAGATGCCAGCAGGGCAGAAAAATGGAACTTTGAAGACAGAGGAAATACACAGTTGCAATATATTTCTGCATGTAAAAATGTAAAGCTCAGGGAAAAACAGCCTGTAAAGAAATAATTTTTCTTTAACAAAGTAGTTGTATAAAAGCAATTAAATGAAATGAGAAAATACTTTCTATATAAAAATCTTATTCTTTTTAGACTTTGAAAAATCCCTTTCAAACATGACACACTGGAACTACATACAAATTTCACATAGTGCTACCAAAACCCTGCTATTCCTTCCAGATGATCTACTTCCTGTCTAAGTACTTATAAATCCAAGTCACCACATCAGCCTGCAAGCTTGCCTTTCACCTACCAGAGACCAAAGTTTTAGTTTTAATTCCAAAACAGTGGGTTCCATTTTCAAATGTAACAGTTTTATGCATTCTTAGTAGAATCTGCTTAAGACAGCCCAGTCTACCATGACATTCCAAACAGTGTCTTTGAATGAAAACAGTGCAGCGCATTGTAGAGCAACAGTGGTTACAACTGCATTATTTCTTCTCAGATATCTTAGTAAAAAAACTCCATCAAACCACACCGAGGACAGAGGGGGGGCTTTTGCAAAGAGCTATTAAAACAGTCCAGAAACTGTTTTACCAGCAGGCCAACAATATCGGGGCGGGGGTGGAGAACAAGAAGAGGGAAAGGCAAGAATTTATTTTTTATCTGTTCTTCCAAAACGAATTAGCTCAATTTCATCAACAAAATCATTTTTTTTCAGTATTACACTTTATTTCAAGGAGGATCTATCTTTTAAGATACACATAAAGTAATTATACAGATTCCAAATGCACAAGTTGTCTACATACTTCTTTATTAATAATTATACTTCTTTATTAATAATTTGACCATATCAATTTTGCACAGACGTAGTGACAGTCATTTTAGATTTTCTTGCATGTCACAATTTAACACTGTTGGGGCAAAAGTGATCCTGGTGAACACTCACAAAAATTGGGTTAATGGGCCATGACTAAAGATTTAGATAAGGCTGTGGACAGTGTGACCAAAAATCCAGTTTTATCAGAAATTGTCTTTTTTAAACTGCATTGGGTTTGCAACGCCTTGTTTTTGGTAGCTGGGGGGCTACAGGAGTGGCTTCTGTGAGAAGCTGCCAGAAGCTGCCCCCATGTCCAGCAGAGCCAATCTCTGGCTGGCTGCAAAGATGGATGTGCTGCAGGCCAAGGCTGGGCCAATTAGAAGTAGTGGTAACGCCTCTGTGATAACAGATTTAAGAAGAAAATCAAGGCAATACTGATGGCGCAGTTTTAATTTTCGCCACAGCAGAGTGGGGTGAGAATATGTGAGAGGAACAACTCTGCAGACACCAAGGTCGGTGAAGAAGGAAGGCGAGGAGATGCTCCAGGTGCCGGAGCCGAGATTCCTCTGCGGCCCGTGGTGAAGGCCATGGTGAGGCAGCTGTGCCCCTGCAGCCCATGGAGGCCACGGGGGTGCAGAGATCCACCTGCAGCCCGTGGAGGAGCCCACGCTGGAGCAGGTGGATACTTGGAAGGAGGCTGTGATCCTGTGGGAGACCCGTGGAGAAGAGGGGGCCTGCTCCCAGGCTGGAGCAGCCTGTCCTTGAAGGACTGCACCCCATGGAGGAGTGACCCACGCCGCAGCAGTGAGGGGGACGCTGCTGCCCGTGGGATGGACTCACGTTGGAGAAGTTCATCGAGAACGTCTCCCGTGGGAGGGATCCCACAGTGCAGCAGGGGAACACCTCCTCTCCCTGAGCAGCAGGAGAAGCCAGGGATGATGGACTGACCAAAACCCCCATTCCCTATCCCCCTGCACTGCTGGGGTAGAAGGTAGAGCTGGAGGAGGGAGTGGGGGAAGGGGGGCAGGAAGGTGTTTCTAAGGGCTTATTTTACTTCTCTTTATCCTGCTCTGATTGTGTTAGTGTAATGAATTCACTTTCATATCTTTAAATTTTGAGCCTGTTTTGCCTGTGATGGTATTTGATGAGTAAACTCGCCTGGTCCTTATCTCAACTCATGGACCCTTTGTTAAATTTTCTCCCCTCTGTCCAGCTGCAGGGGGACTCAGCGCGCAGCTTTTGTTGGGTGCCTGGCATCCGGCCAGGGTCAACTCATGACATAAACAAACACAAATATTATTGCCTGTTAGAGACCATGTGATTTTGCCAGAAGACCGACTCGAGGAGGATTAGGATAAGGCTGTCTATGGCTCAAGACTCCATTTTGCCTGCACAGAAATTGTGACAAATAGGTGGAAGCCTCATGGTTAACAGTTCCCACAGTTGCATTGCGTAAATACATTCCATTCTCATTAGAGAGAGGGAACAGGGAACCCAGGTGTGCATGCGCAGGCCTCCTGCATAAATAGGGCTGGCAGGCCCCGAGGGTGGGGCTTCCCTCTCCTGGACCGACACAGGAAACCTCACTATGTACCAGCTCTGAGAATAAACCTATGTTTTGCCATGAATACCATAGCTAGCCTCTGTTTAACCTGTGCTTATCTTTGAATCATACATTGCCAAGCACTATTTATTACATAAATAAATAATATTTATAAAGCTGTACAATAATTTACTTCTTACAGCCTCTAGTATCTTATAGGTTAGGCAAACATCCAGCAACCCTACAAACACTTTGCTCCTTGCCTTTTCACCAAGTTCATATTGCCTTCATGTTTTCAGCTAAAAGAGAGAGAGAAAAGAAGAAACAAAGATAACCCTAGCCCCTAACTAAAGCTGGGAAATGACTCCAGAATGCATTCAAAAATAAAATTTGCTTCCCTTAAGACTGAAACATGAAAAATAACCTTCCACTGACATTAATGATTTCACTATTTTCACATAAAATTGATTGAAGATGCAATGCAAAGAAATGTGCTCCTCATAGTCTGAAGTCACACTCAAGCTTTCAGATAGGCCATGCCTGTATCTCTGCATTCAGAGCACCACTAAATATGTCTCCCCATTTTTCTTGGTTCACAGAAGCTAAGAAAGTTTCTTTTTTACTGGTTTTTTTTTTTATTTTAATAAGAATACTATGGTTTGTATATTTAATTTCACCTAAAATAGCACCTGCAAGAACACATTCCAGTAAACATTAAAAAATTAGACACAACTAAATATAGCTTTTAGGATTCTAATCAAGATTGGAAAGATAAAAAGGCTGCTTAACTTCTGACAGAACTCAGTGATCTTCACCACATAAAATACTATGTTGCTCAAAATATTTAGATTAAAAAAACCAAAACAAAACACAGAATTCTTCTGAGGGTCTCACCTGGTGATCATCTACCTTCCACATGGAACTGATTAAACTCACCTCACAGAAAACAATTCACTCATTAATTTGAAGCCAGTTTAGTACACTGCTTGTCACAAAGTCTGTGCTTTGCACAAAACCAAAGAACACCAGGAAAAGGATCTTACCTTTTCAGTGACAGTGGGTCAGGTAGCATAGCCTGAAACAATTCAACACTTCATCATACATTTCTGAGACTTAGGAAATTTAGAAAAATAAAGACACAAAAAGAGAGGAAGGGAAAGAAGCAAGTACTCAGGACAAGTTGCATTATTTCTAGTTTTCTTGCTTTCTACATGCAGTTTATTCATTGATTTTTAATCACAGAACTGCCCTAGAAACATAAAGACACATAAATTTAGATTAAAATATGAATAATTTAATATGCAGGGCTTGGTTAAACAAACACAGCCAGCGAGGTAGTCCAAAAACTTAAAATAAATGTGATATCCCTACTCTGTTTTAATGAAGAGATAAAGATGCAGACACACATCGTACATATGTGTTCAACTACTTAATTTTGCTGGTTTTAAGTCTCCCAGTAAGGAACAAGAACTCCATGCACAAGTCCTTTCCTTTTCCAAGACTCAGCTTCAGGCATTTATGTGCACATGACACTGGTGTCCTTAGAAAGTGACCTTTCTAAAACTTGATTTTAGTCACAGAGTAGCTGGTACTCAAGTGGCATAAAAGCCTTCCCAAAAATAGATGGTGTCAGTCCCTCAGTACTGCGCTATACTGCAACTGCAAGTATGAAGTAGACAAAACAATCATTTCCTAATCAATCTTCTCCATTGCCACACACCATAGTACAAACTAAGCTAGAACTACAATACCAAAGTATTAACCTAGATACCATTAAATTTGAGAATATAAATTTAAAGTGTAATCAGCCAATTAATGAGTACTAGCTTGATTAGCAAAGGACATCATTTCCAGCTCTCCTACCAATTAAAGGGATGAAACATTCCAGAGACTCATAAATCTGTCATTCACAAATCTGATGATTATCAATTCCATTTTGGCTGGGCACAAATTAATTAAGAAGAAAATTTTATCTTCCATGGTACTGCAACATTATATTTTAGCTCAAGTTCAGCTTTCTGAATATAAAGGGCAGCACTTGGAATTATTATATATTCTTATCCATCAATTGAAACATCATTTGAGCTTTTTTTAAAGTCAGGAGTGGACAGAAAGGACATTTTATGATCTTCCTCACTGCACAGCTAATTCATGGTTACCATAACCACACAGAAACTCACTAATGCAGATCCAGTTTCCACATTCCTGACAAATGTTCCCCTACAACCATGAAAAAAAACTTATTAACAAATGTTTCTCTATTTGGAGTAGCAGGGAAGAGCATTTCAATGTTTGCAGACCATTTTCTGAAGCTTATGTCCAAAACAGCAGCCAGTAAATTCTACTTGCAGTGTAATTACATCCTGCTCAAACCATCCTCTCAGCTTTTATGCTGCTGTACTAAGAAACAATATAAACATCTCCAAAGCTACTGCATTCACTGCTATGCAAAAATTGAATTCCTTTTACAAACAATATTAACTTCAATCACTACAACAGAACTTAACACCTTGATTATTCAAAGAATGTATTTTCTTCTTGTACAACATATGGGTATAATTTTTAAAAACACACTATTGATTTCCAACTTTTCTCCTCATTCCCCAAAAGAATGTCTAAAATATTTATAGAAAAAAGAGGAGATGATGATACCATTCTGCTTGTTTAGACTAAGTTTCTTCAAGAATCCAAAGTTACCAACTGCTAAGAACTGAAAATCTCTTAGGATCAGGTTAGGATTCATTACTTTTTCACCCTTTCCAAGTAATTAGATAAACGGCAGTCAAGTATGACGTGCTCAACCACTAAGTGCTAGAGCACATTATCACACAAGCAGTGTGGGTCCCCTTCCCCCTTCTACCATAGGCTGAAGAATCTGGTGTACAGGATCCTATTTTCCACTGCATTTTCAGCACAGCTGCCATTTCAATTTTACTTTAGAAATCCAGAGTTACAGCAGAACATCTGCCTCAGGATTCAGACTGTATTCCAAATGTTGTCTGGTTGTTTTCAGCCAGATTAGGAGGAAGAATGTTCTTATTCACCATATTATCTTTACTGCATCCTATTCTGCAATTTTTATTTCAAAGCACATGACTTTTTCAAAGCAGTTCGAGAATGTACTTCAAACCAGAAAGAACATATACAGTACTGAATACAGAAGGATTCAACCTTACAGTGGACTGTAAAGTTCCTATTTGACTCAAATGATGAGCCATATAAAACCATTTAGTAAGACTCATAGTGCTCTAGTGCGCTAAAGGGGCAAAAGTAACTGTACATTTTACATACATGTGGTTTAGTTTGACTTTAGTTTCATAAGTCAATTTTAAGCAATAAAACTTATCTTCTAAGGGTCCATTTAGATGCTGATTATCTGCAGAAATCTGTTTCTAATCAAACAGAGATGATTGGCAAATTAAAACTTTTAATTAGCATTTTGTATCATTTACAAACTGTTGTTCATTATGTTTATGAGGGTGAAAAGGGACATCCCCAGTAGCTATATATTCTTTAATCAATTCTATTACTCGATTCTACAATTTTATAGAACATCATCAACACCGTATGTGCAAATAAATACATGCAACTAGAATTACTGTAGCAAAATGCACCAGTTTTCCCCATGACTAATAACAAAGTCATCCTTACAGTTCAAGGATCCATTAGAGAAGAGTAAATAAAGAGCCCCCATGCATCCTGCCAGTGCACACATAGAAAAAAAAAAAGAAAGCAAAAGATTTAACAAAAAAAAAATCAAGCTTAATTTTAAAAGTCTGTGACAGAATACTACCACTCATTTTAAGTTTAAATGTTATAATCAAACCTCACACCATCCACCCACCCCTCCAAACGTTAGCTCACTAGAATACTCAGGTTGCTGGGCAGTCAACCCAATTACTTTTGGATGACAACAACCCGTTGTGTTTTTTAAAGCACTAACGGTATACATGTTTCACTGTCTTATTTAACAAACTCCAGCATTTAAAAAGAACACCCTACTCCTAAGCCTTTCCACACACAATTTTGTCTCTATTATGACTTTAGGCATGGAGTTAAATGACAGAATACATATTTTTAGCTTACTTGGGCAGTAAGGCACTATTTCCCACTTAGGCATGTATCACTTACGACCTTTGCTGTCACCTGTAAGACAAGCATCACAGGTTTTCGAGCAAAGGGACAAATACAAGATTTAAGTAGTGGAAAAGTAAGATAAAATTAAGAACTATTTCATGAACAATTTCAAACCACAGCCTACTTGGGCAGTTACTGTCTTAGCTTGGCATAAGTTTCCACACTGTAATGTTCCAGACAGTTTGTACTTTTAAGGATTTTCCCCATCCTGTGTGGGAAAGAAATATTATTCGATGCCCTTGAAACACAAAGCCATAAACCCTATCAAAAGAACATTTTAGTTTAAGCACCTGGTTCCAAAATGGTAATTACAGTCACAGCCTCTTAGTGGCTAGACATGATCATGAGTATTTTCTTTCACGTGTATCTGTCCTTAATAGGGACACAAACTAGTCCCCTTCTCATTAATCCAAATCTGACTTTAGGATCTTTGTACAAAATAAAGGTATTCATAAAGCATTTTTTCAAGAAGTTGAACTACAAATATTTATACAACTGCCCCACTGCAAAGATAAATGCTTTTGAAGAAAGTATAATAGTGATATCAGAAAGTCTCTCATAGGAGTGCTCTGATCATACAAATGGAAATTAAAGAAGTTTAATTTCTACTGCTTAAAGCAGCTAAAAAAGCACTTCAAGTGCATCATCAAAATGCTACTGTGGAAAAATATTCTATCGCTAATGCATTTTGCTCTGTTTTATTTTGCAGTTCTTATTCCTTCCTCTCAAATGCTTCCTCTCAGATGCACTAAAGACCTTTAGCTCCCCCAACTGACTACTCCCATCTGCCATTCCTTCTCCACTACTATGATCCAAAGCATGTATTAAATTAGCATGTTTTATAACAGCATTTAAAAATTAAGACAGCTAATTCTGCACTAACTGGCTGCTACCCAAGAAATAGGCACGTAAACTAGAAGCTGTAAAAAAAAAAGTCATAATATTTTTTAAATTTCAAGAGGCTATTGAGAGGTAAAAAAGTTCAAAGATAATTTAAACATGATTTTTTTTCTGCTCTGTGGAGGGGAAGCAGCAACACAGATGTATTCAAGACAAAATATACCATGCTTAGAAGTTTATTTCTTTTGCACAAGTCAGAAATATAATACTGAACAGAAGCATTGCAGGGAATAGAAATTCAATTGTACAACATCCTCACACCACAGATAAAGACATGATAATAACTATTAATTTTCATTTATTTTGGAAGCAACTAAGAGGAAATACTTCGAGGTACAAACACTCTGAAGATAAGGAAATCAGAACAGTCAAAATGATGACCAGAATATCACCAAAAAATAATTCAGGATAAATTTTGCATTCTACTCCACTCCATATTCCAGTATATAATTTAAATTCCTGGAAATGTACAGCAACAAATCAAAGTATCCAATAGCACCTAGGAAAAAACACGAGACAAGCAGCAATCCACCTGTGACTGTCAAGAAACCCCAACTGTGTTAAGCCGATTTCACTGCCTTTATCAAACGCAACAGACCTCAGAGACACAGAAAAAAGCAAGTGTCATATTGTGTCAAATGCCCTTGAAGTCACTGAAAGGCACTTTCACATGCAAATAAACAAACAGTTCCACACAGTTCCACTGAATCTTCAACAACCTGGCTTAAAAACCCATTGAAAAAGCCATGCATGAAAGAATTGAACACAAAAATAGAAGGATGTCTTAAGCCAAGTTCCACAATCATTTAGTTTTGAACTAAAATTTAATACTTTAGTTCCTAACCTGTATATTAAAACAGGAGCAGAATACATATTTAAATGCAATGAGACTGGGGACACTGCAAGAGCTCCAGAGAATGGGATCAGACAAGAAAATCTGATCTAAAATTAAAGGCTGTAAAAATGGCAAAGGACACTCACAGAGATAACAAACCACCACACAAAGAAAGGCTAAAAGAAAAACAAGAAAGTATAATGACAGGTTAAAGGCAAATACAAAGAGAATGGAAAAACTAATGGGGAAAAAAACCCCACCATCTTTCTCAACGAGTGGATAGAACAAGACGAAACAGACTTAAATTAGGTTTGACATTAGTTTAAAAAAGTTAAAAGGAAAGTAAAGCAGTAGATGACCACCAATATGAGACATGAATATCCAGGTGCAGGGAACTTTGCAGGCAAAGCTGTGACATTTTCATGGACAAGGCAAAATTCATCTTCAAAATGCTCTTGCAAGTGTCGGAGGCAAAAAAAAAGAAAAAGAAAAAGAAATAAACAGCGCTTTGAAAGCAACCACAGAACATATTGGTCCACCAAAAGAATAGAAGAGACCATTAGACCACTCCCAGAGAGAGAGAAAATGTGACTCGCTAAGGTGAAAAAGTTTCGTGGCAAGTTTTCTCAAGAACCAAGTGGAAAGGAACAAGAAGTTCAGCAGATCTTCCAAATCAAGACAAGATGTATCACAGACCTACAGCTGCAGATGCAGAAAGAGTAGATCTTCCATTTGATGTCTAAGAACAAGTGGCAGGTCTTGGAGAGTTAAAATTACGCAAGGAAAAGCAGATAAAAGGCTGAAACTCAGATTGAAGGCTTCAAAGGAGGTATTTCTGACCATGCCAAATACAACTCTCTAGTTGAAGCCCAAGTATCACTTACCTGTAAAACCATTTATTATACAGAATTCCTTTATATACTGAACAATTTACTTTGAGATTAAAATATTTTCTTCAGTGGCTATAATACTTAAAATATTCACAAATTTCCCTTTAAATATCTTAACAATCTCTGTCAGTGCCTTTTACTGTCAGAAACTGTCAGGCATCATTGATGTAATTACTCATTTATAGTAAGATTTTAATACTTTAATCTCCTAAATTGATGTAAATCTCAACTGCACACCTGTGTTTGCATATTCTCTTTGATGGGCTCTGTCACCTTAAATGTCAGCATTTACTGCTCTTGAGTGCTGCTTAAGGATTTCCGATGCTCCCTACGTGACTGACTTTGCACATAGATTATTTAATACGCCTTGAGTGTTGAAAATTACATGCCATACATAAAAAGCTTCCATATTTATATGGATGATAAGAGTACTGTCCCTTAAAACCCTTTCTTTTTTCATACATAAAGTATAGAACAGATTAAAAACATTCTGAAATACCTTCAGAATCATTCAATTATTCTCCTTTTACTGTGATGGAAAACCAATTAACGTACCAGGGGAAAATACTTGAAGTAGAGATTTATTCTTGCTTTCCTTCTATCCTCTTCCTTGGTATTTTATTCAATACCATGCACTCTACCTCTTGCCCATGCTGGCATAAATTGGTAGGTATAAACACTAATATTTCAGAGTACTGTAAAATTTTGAGCACCAAAGCAATGTTCCACTAGGCTGGGCAGCACCAGTCCAGGCATCTTCCACACTTGTCACAGAAGAGATTGGCCAAAGCTCTTCCTACAAGTGATTAAAATGCAATCTATACGTTAGCAGTTCAAAAAAGTGTCTCCAGTACAAACTCAAATCCCCAGAAAGTCCAGGTTCCAGAGGCTTCTCACAGAATACTAAAGACGGACTAACTTAATCCAGTGCCAGCTTTGTAAAAACTTTTCAAGGAAGAACTTGTCTAACCTTCAAATTTCCATAATTTATACTAAATGTAGAGGCTTATTTTCACAAACA
The DNA here is from genome assembly GCA_013400975.1 of Atrichornis clamosus. Lineage (NCBI taxonomy): Eukaryota > Metazoa > Chordata > Aves > Passeriformes > Menuridae > Atrichornis > Atrichornis clamosus. The sequence continues at coordinate 12,785 of WBMZ01008607.1, read as the reverse complement.
TTGTAAAAATTTTGAATTATAATAATCCTATGCATGTTCAAACACTAATTCATTACACTGAAGCCATCATTTTTAGCTTCAGTACAGGCAAGTGTATAGCCTTCCTTCTGCAAGTAAAAGAGCATCTTTATAATCAGGTAAAACTCTCCAGAAGAGGAATTTACTAATTTTAATAAACCCCGTGCCACATATTTTCTCCATCAGCAACATAAATGTCAGCCACTGGACATAAGAAATCCTATTATGAAAACTTAAACATTCATTTTCATTAAATTTCATTTCTAGCTTTACTTTCAGAAAGCTCTTGCTTTTTGATTAAAAATCTCTTTAATCATGAGAACAGGCCTACTATCATATCAAACTCTCTACAGATGACTGTTATACAAAAAACTTTTAAAATCTGGCATTTTTTTCTTCTAGTTGTTAAAGTTCTTTCCAAATAAGATATTTTTATTAAGTATTCAAAGATTTTAAATATTCAAAGATCTTAACAACTTCTCAAGTGTTATCAATGACTGCGATTGAAGACTTCTTGATTCTATAAAGCAATAATTCTCAACCTACAATTCACAAAATCTCAGAAATTAAGTCTGCAAAATCCCTGTAAAAATATGTGTCTTACTTCCTCTTGCATGTCAGCAAATGAGAAGGTGAGAGGTGACAGTTGAATTACTGAATTCTCAATGTTAAGTTTACTTTATTGGTGCTGTAAATGAAGACAACTATAACAAAACCCTACAAGACAATCCATTTATTCCTCCTCCTCACAAGACAGTTGACCACTTCTTTCAATAAATACGGAGAATCACTTCTTACAGTGGTTCTTAGAATTCTTAACACAGCTACGCCAGACTACACCAAAGTTGTGCTTTAGCAGCTCTGGCCTTTCTCAGATTACAGTTCTGAAACCAGAACCATTACCTAGAAAATTCAAGGCACTTGTCTTCTCTTTAAAGAAATTTAACTAAAAGTTTCTTAGGGTATCGTAAGCAATTGAAAGTTCCATAATAGAATTTCTATCCATTTAGCCATATAGAAACTGGATTGTAATTCAGAACTTACTTCCTTTTTCTGAAGACCATCCCCTTCTCTAATTGGTAGAGCACAAAGTTTAATTTCCATCTTGTTTTATGCATAAGAAGGCATGAAAACATTGTAACTTCTAACAGAAATACAAAGAGAATAGTTCACCCTAATTTCCGTCTTAAAGCCTTTTACAAATAGAACATTGAGAAAAAGAATACTGCTTTTAGAGTGCCCTTTTTCAGTGGCATCTACATAGCCCCATAATTTAGACCTGATTCAAATACATATGGAATTCCTTAATCATAATCAAATGTTTTATACAGCATAGTGCAAGGAAGGATGAGTTTTGCCTAAATTCCCACAAGAATTGAAAGCATGGGGGAAAAGTAGGTGCAGGGAAGTAGATTTTCAATGAAATGATGCTTTGTTGCCTCAAAAGGAGTAAGTAACACCTTCTTAATCATTCTGACATATTGAAGGCACATTCAGTAGCACAGAACCAAGCCATACTCCAGCTATTTCCAGCAACCTGCAAATATTAATATATTCTTAGAAGCCTGAATGTTGAAACTGTGACAGGAGAATAGGAGGCTGGGGAATGAGCAACAGAAATACAGCTCCACAAACACACCTTTCGCTGAAAGGTCTGTTGAACCAGAGAATGGCATTTCTAAAAGCCTCTCAAAGACACAGGAAAGCCTATCTGTTAGTCTCAACACTGCACAAATCCTATTTTATCTACATGCACCGATGCCAGATATTTCAATCCAGCAACACATAATGTACATCAGCCACGTATCTTAGAATATTTAAGTTCTTCTAATTAAGCAGAATTTTAAGAGAAAGAGTTTTTCAGTAGAGTGATGATTGCACATTAATTTGTATTAAGTTTACACTCAGAGCTACAGGCAAAGCTGAAGTTTCCTAAAGAAACAGTTCATAGCTGCAGTGCAAAATACTGTTACAACCATTAATGCAGACACTGCAATAGACATTTTCCTTTAGTCCACTCAGACAAATAAGCATATAACAGCAGGAACTCTTTTGTAATATCCCTAAAACACCTCAAAAAACAACAGGTGTTCGTTTACACAGATTTGGCATTTTCAAGGTTTTTCATCAGTTGTTAAACAAAATAAAATTAGTTTAAGTCAAAAGGGAAAAAGTTTTGAACCTATGTTGTAATGAGAAAGCAACAACGGTGGCATAAGACCTTTTACAGAATTTTAGACAACTTATATTCTGCATTCTCCATAGCATGTATTTAATGGGCCAAAATCAAATTGCCAATTAAATGAAAATACAAAATTTACATGTATGTACATGTATAATGTCTATGTTACAATAAAACTTATTTAATTGTACATCATTCTCTTAAAATTATAAATAAATCCTTGACAACAGTAAGCAACTTTTAGCTACTTGCATTTAATACCAGCCCTTAGTTCTTTGGTTTTTAAGCTAAATCATAGTCTTGGTTATAAACCTGTAGCTGCAGTAACTCACATAATATGCACAAACAAGCAGAATCAAAACAGTTTTTAGCATGTACAAACATGCAACCATGCGTCCTCATGGAAACAATAACACAGAAAGTTACATTTTTGAACAATCCATACAGGATTTTCATACTTGGATTATTAAATTTTAGCTATGTTCTCAACAGCTATCATAAGCATTCATTGAATGCATGTATTTTTAATTTCCACATAGGTTTCCAGATGTCAGTACTCATGAATGGAACTATGTACAAAGTCCCCAGGTCACTGTAGTTTGCCTCAATTTCTATAGCAAGAAGCCACATCATAAAAGTAGTAGATTGCAAAGGTTCTAGAGCACAGTTTATGAATAAAGACATATGTTGACCACCATCATTTTTCAACTGAAGTCAATAATCTGATGAGAACGACTTGCACATACACTTCACATAAGAGTCAAACACAGCCATTGCCTTCTTATTACTGAAACACTGGAGTGAACTACCACACAATTCATCAAGAAAACAAGGTGATTTCAACATGAGTTTTACCTGCCCAGATGGTCAGATAAGACAGATAACACCTTATCTGAAGAACATAGACTATGTTCTTACCTGAAGAACACAAACTAAGGACCCAACAAGATGCATCCCAGAGTCCTGAGGGAATCGGATGATGTAGTTGCCAAGCCACTCTCCATGACATTTGAAAAGTCATGGCAGTCAGAAGTCCCACAGGAATGGAAAAAGGCAAACACTGTACTCATCCTTAAAAAGCTTAGAGAAAACCCTGTGAACTACCAACATGTCAGACTCACCTCTGAGCCTGGAAAGATCATGGAACAGATCTTCCTAGGAGCTGGGCTAAGGCACATGGATAACAGGGAGGTGATTTGGGACAGCCAGCATGGCTTCACCAAGGGCGAGTCCTGCCTGACTAACCTAGTGGTCTTCTATAATGGAGTGACTACATCAGCGGACAAGGGAAGGGCTACACATCATTTATCTCCACTTCTGTAAAGCCTCTGACACCATCCCCCACTACATGCTTCTCTCCAAACTGGATGCGACAGGTGAACTGTTAGGTGGATAAGGAATTGGTTGGATGTCTACGTTCAGAGGGTTAATGGCTCAGAGTCCCGATGGACATCAGTGACAAGTGGTCACTCAGGGGTCTGTATTGGCATCAGTGTTATTTAATATCTTCATTAATGACAAAGGGATCACGGGCAGCCTCAGCATGTCTGTAGATGACACCAAGCTGAGTGGTATGAAGAACAGGATGCCATCAGACGGATCTGGACAAGCTCAAGAAGTGGCACATGGGAATCACATGCAGTTTAACAAGACCAAGTGCAAGGTTCTCCACCCAGGTCAGGGCAACTCCTCCTATCAATCCAGGTTTGGGGATGAACAGATTGAGAGTAGCCCTGTTGAGGACTTGGGGGTGCTGGTGAAGGAGAGGCTGGGCATGAGCCTGCAATGTGCACTCGCAGCCCAGAAAGCCAATCGTGTCCTGGGCTTCATCAAAAGAAGCGAGGCCAACAGGGCAAGGGAAGTTACTGATGGCCATAAAACACAACATGTTTCACCTCAACAGGAGGAAGAACTTCTTTACGTTGAGGGTGGCAGGGCACTGGAACAGGCTGCCCAGGGAGGTCATGGAGTCTCCCTCTTCAGAGACATTCAAAACCCACCTGGGTGCGTTCCTGTGTCACCTGCTCTAGGAGATCCTGCCTTGACAGGGGGGTTGGACTAGGTGACCTCCAGAGGTTTCTTCCAACCTTAATAGTTCTGTGATTCTGCCCCTCTACTCTACTGTGGTGAGACCCCACCTGGAGTGCTGCATCCAGCTCTGTGGTTCCCAGCGTAGGAAGAACACTGGCTTGTTGGAATGAGTCCAGAGGAGGGCCACCAAGATGATTAGAGGGATGAAGCATGTCTTGTATTAGGAAAGGCTGGGAGAATTGGGACTGTTCAGTCTGGAAAAGACAAGGCTTCGGGGTGACCTAATGCTGGTCTCCAGTACTTGAAAGGAGCCTACAAGACGGAGAGGTACTTTTCACAAGGGCACATAGTGATGGGACGAGGGGGAATGGCTTCAAACTGAAGGAGAGTAGGTTTAGATGAGGACAAAAATCTTTACTATGAGGGTGGTGAGCCACTAGAATAGGTTGCCCAGAGGAGTCATGGATACCCCATCCTCAGAAGTGTTCAAGGCCAGCCTGCAAGAGACTCTGAGCAACCTAGTCTAGTGGAAGATGTCCACACCTGTAGCAGGGGGTTGAAACTAGACAATCTTTAATAACCCTTCCAACCCAAACCATTCTATGATCTATGATCTAATTCACCCAAAATTTTTATTCAAAAATACCTATCAGCTTTTGTAAACTTTAACATATCTGTGTAATTACACATTTTACCAGTTGTGTTTGTTGAGTGAAACAGACTGAACTTCTCTTGTAGCACAAAATTACATCACTTAATCCTCATGCACACTACCCTCCAAGTTCAGAAGTTCTGTGTGGTTTCTTTAAAAAAATCATAATTGCACTTTCTATTTTTAAAATTGCTAAATTGCTAAAACTATCTCAAGGAGAATTTTAAAAAACAACAGGCATGTGCAACATAAATACAGAAAGTAACATACTTACAGCTTCAAATGATAAGTTAGCATGTTCCAGGAATTTCTGCATTAAACTTTCAGTTAGTTCATTGAAGCGATACCGGAAGAGATCCATTTCCTGTTGAAGAAACCAACGCCTGAGATCCTCACTGCCAAAAAAAAAAATTAAAAAATTAATGCATTTTCTGAATATGCATTCTCTCTTTCCTTAAAAAAATAGACCTCAAACCTAGTGAACACAACGGTAATGCTGACTTTGGCGTGGGACTCACAAACTGAGAAGCTTGGAAGTGATGGCAGGAACCCTTCAGTAATGCACACTCAATCAGAAAAGACTTGTGGAGAGACAATACATGAAGAAACATGATTGCAAATGCTTTGGAAGAACAGAGTTAGTCAATCTCAATACCAAAAATTGCTCTGTGGTTATCAAAGCTGTCAGTCCCTTTGAAATGGTACTAACCACTTCCTACTTGCTTTGGATAAAAATATTCAATTGTAGGTAACAGTCTTCCTTGATATTTAAAGGACAGCTTTTTTCTAGAACATGACACAATATTCCTTCATTGTACAATTAATGCCATACTGAATGTGATGAGGCAAATACATTTTGAAGACTACTTCTTTAAATTCTTACTTTTGATGTATCTCCAGCTGCAGAAACATGAACACATCGCAGATATTATGACAATAGTGCTCTCTGTTCTAGCAACAAATAGCCTGGAAACAGCCAAAAGGAAAATACACAGCAATAAACTTGGGTGATGAACACAAATAGACCATCCACCTCTGGACAAAAGAGAAAAAGGGGTTTAGCAACTGCAGACGAGCAAGTAGGAGAAAAAACAAGAACACGGGGACAGGAGTCAGTAGACAGCACAAAACAACACTGAAGCCAGCCTCCAAGTACTCTAAGTACTCCTGTAACTCTTTACATCCTAGTGCTCAGATTCCCAGGCATCAGCACATTACTCAAAGCTATAGCAAGTAGGTACCAGAACACCAGTAACAAAAGCCACCCTGCGTGTGCAAGCACAGAATGCAGATAATGCTGTATCTCACTACCACAGGGCACTCTCAAGCTGTTCTCTGAGGGCTCCCCTGTGGGCCACTGCCACTGGAATTCACAGGGCACAGAAATACTGCAGTCATACATGTTCTCTTGACAATATTTAAGCACCTTTTCCCACAGGGAACATGTCAATCACAACAGAGTTGTTTGTGGTTTTGTGGACAAAACCTCTGCTTGAAATATAGCTTGGTGAAAAGTAATTATTATTCAAAGTCATTCCAGATGGAAAGGCTGTTAAGGTGCCGTGTAAAGTCTAACCCTGTGGACAGTTTCATTACTTGGGATGTATTATTAATCTGTGCCACTTCAAATGGAAGTTAATGCCTTAATGACTGATCTGTTGCAGTTCTTCTATGGCTATTTTGGACGGTAGTAAACTTCTAGGATGCGATAATTTTTTTCCCTTTTCCTAGATTTAAACTGCACTTGTTTTCCTAAGCAGAAAAACAAACAGAACAACAACATACACACATAAAAAACCAAACAAACCACAAACACAGTTATGTATAGTCGCTTTGGACGCCAGCTAGTCTGTTGTTCTTCCTTTTCTTCAGGAAAGCAGATTAAAGGCTATAATCCCACCTACCCACTTAAGACATCAAAACAAGAAAATATTACTCTTATCTCTAATACACACACACACACCTACCTAGATTCTTCCTACAGCTGACAAACTTGCTGACAAGCTGACTTTACGCTGGTGTATATGTCCAGCGTACACTTTAAAACTCTCTGAGGATCATCATCATTAGGGCATTATTAACATAATTTCTGAAGCCAAAACATATTTTATAATCATTATTCACACGAAAAAAATTGTACCATCTCATTTCAGACACATACTAGCAATAATGCTTATTACCAAAACCCCAAGCTTAACTGAAAAGCAACGTCACTGTGACTAGATACCAAGCTGCTGCTGAAGCTGAGGGAGCTGCAGGTCATTGAACTGTAGACGTTAAGAATATCCCCACGTTTTTTGCCACTTAACTTTCTGGTATGCAGATTAATCAACACTTTAAACCAGTTCATAGATTCCCAACTATAAAAATAATATAAAAGAACAGTCTCTTTTGTATAGGGAACAGCACTTGAGGGGGTGGGGGAGGGGGGGGGGTTGGAATGGAAGTATTCTTCACGCCCAAGGAGGGGTAGGAATTTTTAGGAAACATGAACATAGAAGAACTTTAGGAAAGGCATGCAAATGCTTGTAAATATGGAACTTAAGACTAGTAGCTCACATTCCACAATTCATACCAGAGTTCAGCTACCAACAACGTAACATGGACTTGTGAAAACCCTGGGCGTGGGCCAGATCACTGTTTTACTAGGCAACCAATACCAAAGGATTCCTCAGAGGTTAAATTTTAAAAAGTAGACTGCAAGGGGAACGTGGATACAGACAACACACAAAAGTAAATGCTACTCAACGTAAGTGGTAGCAATTTTAGCATACAAGTCTAATTTATCATACAGAGAAAAATGCCAGGAAGCAGTGAAAAAGCCTTGCTAAGTTTGAAACAGAATTTATGTCCTTGTTATGTGACACAGACACAAATCAAACAAAACAAAAAAAAAAAAAAAAGCACAAAAGTATGTTTGAAAGTTTCCTGAAGAGAAGAGTTTTGCTGTCAAAACAGAGGCAAAATTTATTTCTTCCATCTTAAGAAAGTGAAGTAAAGATTATGCTCCTGTGACTTTCAAGGTTCTTAATAGCCAATTTGCTGAAGTGAAGATAGAAGCAGCAGAGAGACACAGCAAAAATGCACAGTCATGTCCACACACAAATAAAATTATCTTTAGATCTGCATCTGCCATGAAAGCAAATGAAACAAGATTATTCCATTTCCTGGTCTTGACAGATATAAGTGACATTACAAGAGGTGTGAAAGAAGGGTCTCTTGAGACTGTATATAACCTATCCTATGGGAATAAGCTTTAAAGTCTCAGATTTCAGAAGGCACAAGAAGGAAAGTCAAGAGATGATGACTACATTACAAATTTAACTGACCAGAATGGTGCAGCTGGTCACTTCAGATCATGTGAAAACCAAATCAAAACAATTCAATTTATAAGTGAGAACTGATATCGACTAGAAAAAAAAAATCGATATAAATTTGTACCCCTGGGTGGCACTGTTGGCCAACTGAACACTGGGAAAGGCACTATCACAGGAAAATGTAAACACATGTAAACACAGCTGCCACGGGAACTGAATTCAACCTAGTTTGCAGTTATGTCTATTTAAGCATGCTTTTTCAAACACTCCTACCTCAACAACTTCCATCAATTAACCTAATGATTTGTGCCAAGCTTATTCTTCTGAGCTAGCATGATAAAAACTTGAAGTACAGTATATTCTATTTGCCTCCCAATTTTCTCTTTTGGGGAACATGCCAGTTGTACACAACAGAAATACCCCCAAAGCAGTTGCTTTTCAAGACAGAATAAAGAATACTCGATACAGGCTCACCTCATAGTGCTTAAGATGCTATTTTCCACTTTATGAGTAAGCACTAAATCCACTTCTTCACAGAAAAGTACAAGAGGAAACTGACTAAAGCTGCTTTATCAAAATGCAGCATCTGTATATAAACAGGAACACAAAATGGCATTTGCAAGTCGTTTAAAGGGTGTTCCAGAGCTCTATCCAAGACCCCTCCTCTCTCTAAAGGGGTCTTTCCCCCTAGCCTACCAAGCCAGGCTCTTTTCTGCTGATTCTGTGGCCCAAAATAGCTTGTATTCATTCACTCCTGCCCAGTGGTTCACCTTCAACAAGCTGCCCACTACTGCCTTGCCTATAGCCTAATTTTGAAGATACCTCCCTGAAACACAGGATTTGAACAGTATCTCCCATTTATATACTAAGCAAGAATTTCAGTCAAATAAGCTCTCATACAAAAGACAAGCATCTTCTTTTGTGAATACAGCCTGCAGAGGAAAAGAAAGCATCTGCATCTATCATTAATTCCAGGAGATTCGAGAGCCATTATAGATAAATAGGGCAGGAGGATAAGGATATGCCACCACTGACAAAGACAAATGTTTAGCCAAATCCCTGATTGGTTATTTCTGACTGAGGCAGCTTTTCACTCAGCCTGCCAGCCACTGCCATTTACAAATGCCTTCCTCCCTGCTCAGCACAGCGGACAAAGCCTCAGGAATTTCACTCCCGAGCGCAATAACTAACCTTCAGACTTTCGCTAGGTGGCTAGTGCTGCCTTCTGTAAATCTGACCCAAACTCATTGTCCTGAAGTCACAGACCAACCAAAAAAGAGATACCTCTTGAATTGAAGATCAGATTCTCACCACCAGACAAGTCTACCTTCCACAAAAGCAGAACTTTCATCAAATGTGTCACTACCAACGCCCTCAGGTAGTCTCATTTTCTACAAAAAAGTAATGGTCTAAATAATCTAAATAATAACTAAATATTTAAAGCAAAGCTTTGGCTTTGGAAATAAGCCGGATTGATTATTCAGAATATCACTAATACAAAACATTTTGTTTTCAGAGGCCTTTTAGTCCCCAGGCTATTTGAGGATACTACCTTTTAGGGGGTTTAGGTAAACCTACAATATTGGTAAAGCGAGATACTTTCTTGTAAAAATCAGCAGGAATAGTATGATTAAGGGAGTTTATAAAAATACACACAACAAACATGGGCACTACAAAGAAGCCTACATTACATTTGTTACTCACAATCACAAATTATATATGTAGAATACAGAAGGGATTTCAGCTGTAATTCTGCTATTCAATTTGCTCCCTTCTTTTAGAATTTACACTATCAGAGTCACTGCAGAGAAGGCTGGTATTGATCTTCACATCCATGACCTGTTCCTCATTGTTCATGCATCACAGATCTAGCGGGCTTATCGATCACACACATCGACAAACTGTCTCCAGCACAGCCCAGATGTCTTTTGAAAGGACAACGTGATGGGATGTGAATGATCCGGAAGATTTCACGGTGTTTAAAAGTCACCCAGGGCCTGTCACTGTGAGGTTTCATCCATCTGGAGGCTGGTTTTTGAGGCCTCCGCTACTTCCTGTTCTGATCAGATGTTCTGCAGCAGGAACCCAAACCCATTTCAAAGAAAAGCCCCATCCATTCCAGCTCCGTATCTTGGCCTAGACCACAATCCCTCCTATTCACCTTCTCCCAGTCTCTTTTTGCATACAAATCTGTGTCCATCCATAGCAGCACTTTCAGGCATGTCAACTATCACAGTGTCATAATATGGATTCTACCACATTCACCTAATTTAAATGAACTATATTGCAACAGAATTAATAATTCAAAACAGTACACACTTCATATTTGTCAGCTGTAATTCTAAAACAGTCTGTAATACAAGGAGTAAAGAGTTCACACAAATACATAACAAAGTAGCTTGCAGACATAAAGCACTAACAATCTCAATAATTTCATCCAAAAACTACAGGGGAAGCAAAAAGAATGCATTTTACAGGATCAACTTTTTGCTTGAAATTTCACACGACAAAAAAAATCACAGTGCAACCATCCATAGCAATGTATTTGGACAAAAAAGAGGCAACAGAGGAAACCTCAAACTCAGATGGTATTTTTACTTTGTTAGAAACAAGGCTCTCTATACAATAATATAAAGCCTATTTAAAAAGAAAGGTCTTTGGTCAGTAATCAACAGTTAGCAAATACAGCAGTTAAACTATATTATCAATCACTGCAAATGCCTGACAAACACTTAATACTAACATGCTTTTATTTTAAATAAAGTTATCAAGAGACTCAAATCAATGCTACATGTGTAAAAGCCAAAAGTTTGTAAATTTTCCCAGTTACTACAAGATCCAGATATTAACTTTAATCCCACGGATCCCTTTTTATCACAGTTGAAATCAGGTTCCTAGTAAAAAAACCTCTGTTTGAGTCTATCTTTCTCTTTAGTAGCCATTCAACTCTAAAGCATCTGTAACGGCTATAATAAAGCACTGTACTACCTGCGTACATTTAAAATTAACAATAAGAATACAGCATAATCCAAAAAGTACTTACGACTGGCAGTAAGCAAGGCGTAGTATGAAATGAGAGATATGATCTTTTCTTCTTGCCTCATAATCATCCTCAGCCAAAGCCTACAGAACATATTATTTCAGAGAAATAATCTCTCAGATTAAAAATTTACAATTAATTCACTATTGCTGCTCAACGGTGTATTAATACCCATCTTTTAAACAATAAATGCAAACTATGAAAGGAGTTACCCTAAGAAATACATACTCTCAGAGAAAAACTACGTGACTGACAAAATGACAGAACTGCAGTTTTAGATATAGCATTTCATCACCTCTACTTTTATTCATCATTCTTGAACGGTATAAAGGAAACAAAGTGCAAGAAAGTTCCGTGTTTTGATCTTTACTTACTCTGTAAGGAAACTTCAGTTTCCGAAGCTCATGCTCCAGTTTAGTTTTGTATGTATCAGTACTTCTTATATAGCTCACGCCAAGGTTTTCAACTACTTTGAGCACTGGACAAAGAAAAGAAAAGGTTCGTGTTAGAGACAACGTGTTGAAAAGAAATTTAAATGTATCACAGTTTGGAAAAGGCCCTAACTGGGGTAAAGCCACAGGAATTGCTTTTAGTGGTATGAGGAGTGAAACGGTGAGAAATTTGGAGGATAAAGTGTGGCTCAGTCCGGAACAGCTGGCCCAACTCTGGGATCCATACGGTCAACAAGGAAAGGGAGACAGCTAACACTGATAGATCAGTCTCAGAACATAGGTTTCCAGTCTAACGGAAACTTGGATCCAACAGTTTTCAGGACTTCAGGGGAATTCCTGGCTGCCAGCCACAACGACCTGAATCGCAGTACTGAGACATTAAATATGTCACAACACCTATAGAAAGTGAAACGTGCCCATGAAAACCAGCTTAAACCAAAACTACACAGTCCCGGCAGCTACACCAAACGCTCATTGTGAAATCCGGCTCAGCTCTCCGAAATGCCCGGAGCAACGTGTTTTCCTTTAAAGGGAGCTCCTGGCAGCACCAGCAGCCAGCCCAGGTCGCGCTTTAGTCAGGCAAAGGGAGCACCCAGGCCCATCAGATATACACACTGCCGTGACAGGAGGGGTACAAAGCATCGGGGGAGGGAGGGAGGGAGGGAAGGAGAAGGGAAGCAGGGATGGGGGAGAGGAGAAGGAGAGGGGGAGAGACGCTACTCACGCTTCAGGCGGTCGATGGCTAAGCTTTCAAACTCTACCAGGGAGATGCTTTCCGTGGGGGGCTCCAGGTAGAACTGCAAGCTGTGAGGGTACTGCTCCCGCCGGTCTCCAGCCAGTCGCGCATGCCTCTGCCTCGCTCGACTGGAAAACTCCATCTCCTCCGCCCCGGGGTTGCCTCTGGCTCCGTCTCGACCGCCCAAGCCCCGCTCCCGCCGCCCCCGCCCTACGCGACACGGCGAAAATCCCGACCTGTGCCCGCCGCGGCCCCGGCTTCCCGCGCTCCGGCGGCCCCGCCCACTTCCGCTCCGGGCCACGCCCCCGCGCGGCCATTGGCCGGGGGCAGCGAGGCGGGCGGGCGGTGCGGACAGCT